>JAODUO010000189.1:600000-602500 GCA_025642075.2 Ridgeia piscesae
CAGGATGACGTTCTGGAGGTGTTGATTAGTGCAGCTGGCAAATTGGACACCGCCGCCATTCAAGCTGACAGTTCGTTGTGTAGTCACCAGAAGGCGCGGTTGCTGCTCGCGAGTTGTCAGCCGCGGACATTGAAGCACCTGTGTAGATTGAGAGTGCGCGCGCACATGACGATACCACTTCCTGATCACGTGAACGATCTCCCTCTCCCGGTGTTCATCAAAGAATTCCTTTTATTCCATACCAAGACGTAGCCATGACGATCACGTTTTAAACGAGTTGATAAATAGGTGCCTCTTCCGTTAAACGGTACGGTTCATACTGTGAAACCTTACATACACACACACACACACACACACACACACACACACACACACACACACACACACACACACACACACAACACAAACACAAACACAAACACAAACACACACACAACACACACTCACACTCACACACACACACACACACCACACCACACACACACTCACACTCACACACACACACACTCACACCACACACACACACACACAATACACACACATAACACACACATACACACACACACACACACACACACACACACACACACACACACACACACACACACACACACACACACACACACACACACACACACACACACACACACACACACACACACACACACACACATAAACACACCAACACACGCGCGCGCACACACACAAACACCAACACACACAAACAAACACACGCACACACGCATGCACGCAAGCACGCACGCATATGCAACAGTTAGCTAATCAAATCTCCAACACAGCCCCTGTCATCACGTCATGTCACTGTAATCTGCTCATAGTCATCATGTCACTGTGATGTCACTGTCACCATGCCACTGTCATATCATTGTCAAATTACTGTCATGTCAGTGTCATGTAACTGCCATCATGTCATTGTCATATCATTGTCAAATTATTGTCATGTCAAGCGTATACATGTATGTATGTATGTATGTATGTGTGTGTGTGTGTGTGTGTGTGTGTGTGTGTGTGTGTGTGTGTGTGTGTGTGTGTGTGTGTGTGTGTGTGTGTGTGTGTGTGTGTTGTGTGTGTGTGTGTGTGTGTGTGTGTGTGTGTGTGTGTGTGTGTTGTGTGTGTGTGTGTGTTGTGTGTCTGTGTGTGATGTTGTATGTATGTATGTATGTATGTATGTATGTATGTATGTATGTATGTATGTATGTATGTATGTATGTATGTATGTATGTATGTATGTATGTATGTGTGTATGATGCATATGCATATGAATATTAACACATAGCCATGTGTTACTGCTTGCACCTTTGTTATTACAGTTGAATAATTGCCAAATCTCACTTCACCTTTATATGTGTTTCACTAGAATGACAATGCATTTACGAAAACGTACCAATTTAATTAGCTTGCTCAACTGCGTTCAGTTCAAGTCAAACGATCACCAGGTGTTGTAACTCACGATTTTCCGCGCCCAACTATCGCGGGAAACACGGAGATTGTGTTTTGACATCGGCAATAACAGGCCACGATATGTTACAGCTGATCCCGCCTTGCATGTCAGTTGACAGCGATTCCAGTAAGTTAGTTTGACAACATATCTCTATTGTTTTGCTTTTTTACTTTCTGTATCAACGTGTTCAAATAAAAATATCTCCATCGGAGTGTACGTACACCGAACAAAACCTCAAGTTACACCCACACGAGACGTTCAACGGCATCCATGAGGCTTTCCAACCATCCAGCTGCAGCAATAGATGGGTCTAGGGCACACATGGGTCGGGTGCCTGTAGACCTTATGAATTGATCGGCGCTACGCCAGCGTTAGAATGAGGTGTCCCCTAGGCATGATGAAGTTCTCCCTAGATGTTGTGAAGTTGTGAACGTAGCCTCGCAAACACTTCAATAGCATCCCCAGATTTCTGATATCGTGGCATGCTGAGTTTCGGACACACCGGCTCAGCTCAACTAGTGGCAGACATAATATCAATAATAATAATAATAATAATAATAATAATAATAATAATAATAATAATAATAATAATAATAATAATAATAATAATAATAATAATAATAATAATAATAATAATAATAATAATAATAATAATAATAATAAAAATAATAATAATAATAATAATAATAAAATATATTTTATTTAATATAGCGCCACATCCAATTTGAAATTGTTCGTGGCGCTTTACATACATTAAAATCCTGGAATACAAATACACATCAGAAGACAGAAAAACATAAATATACTAGTGACATATATAAACAATTACAAAAATATAAATATAAATATAATAACACGAATTATTTAAGCTGAATAAATGTATGTATGTATAATAAATATATATACAGGTTAAATAAAATATCGATAAAAGAACACAAACATTACACTAAGCCGCGAGAACAGTCAGAACAAAATGTGTCTACATCAAGGGTGATCCTCATTGGGCCGCTTGGACTCATTGACGCCCACGTGCACTTA
>JAODUO010000189.1:605000-617500 GCA_025642075.2 Ridgeia piscesae
GTGGTGGTGGTGGTGGTGGTGGTGGTGGTGGTGGTGGTGGTGGTGGTGTAGTGATCACGACAGACACCTCTATCATACCGCCACTACACTCACCGCCACAAAGAGACTCCTGTACGTATTTTGTTTCTTTCTCTGCAGGAGACAAAAGATGTTGTGTCTGCTGGTCTTGGCTATTCTCAGCGCACCTGGCGTTTTGGGTAAGAGTCTTAGTTGATTCTTTTTGAATATTTTGAAAAGTATTTTGCGCCTCTATTTTATTTGTTTTATACCAGTATTGACCAATCAAAAACCCAATATGTGGCTAAAGGCATAGCTCAGAGAGTGACCAAATTCTTTGACTTACTACATTATCGTTCATTTATTCATATAGTGTAGTGGTTAGCGCACCCCCCTTGCACGTGGCGGCCCATGTTCAATAGGCGAATGCAGCAGGCATGTTATATTTGACGCAGTACCTGGCTCTAAACAATGGGGACTGTATATCCCTCATGAATCAGAGACTCACGTTAATGTCGGTCCCGTCTCAATTTGGGATATAAACGAATAATTGGTAACTACAAGGACCCTGGCAGTGACCACCCTCAGGGCCAACGTAGAAAGGTCGGCTTGGCGTAAATGTTCCGAAAAAGACTTACTACTTAAATGAGACATTATGAGATCATTATATTCAATCAAGGTACAGAGACTAGTCAGTTAATAGAACCCTGTTGTGTGCTGGAAACAACTAGACCCAGTCGTAGGGAGGTCTTCAAAGGATCCAATGGCATGCTTAGTTCGTTATAATTATGGTTGTAGTTAACTCTTCCTCCATTATTGCATCAAGATTTCCACACGTCTGTTATTTATATTGTTGATCTTAGTTGCAAATGATCAGTTTGATTAAATCCTTTACATGTATAGGCCCCACACTAATTGCTTATTGGTTTCCTTTAATGTTGCAATCGTTGTTATTGTCATTAAGAATTGGGACTGTTATAGCTGGTAGCGTTATTACTATTTCAATAGTAATTGTTAATATGCTGTGACTACATACTGTGATTTGTGTGACTTGTGACAATCTCAGAGACGGATTCTCTTTGTGAAACATGTTTTTGCAGCTCCTCTTGGTTTGTTTACTTTTCTTATGTGTGAACAATGTTTTTTTCATACGTCCGTAATGATTCGATATCATATGAACGTTTATTTGATAGCCAATATTCGATTACAATATTCTCAAATTGTAATATGTTAGGCATACTTTTGTATAGTCTAACGTGACGGTGCTGCTTTCGTTATCCAGGGTTTGTACAAGACAACTGTGTGGTCTTCTCCAATGGAGGCGATTTGTTTCAACTCAGTTTGGCACAGAACGCAACATGGAAACTCCCTATCGGCCACAATGTAGACTCCTGCTGTCTTGCTCTTGACACTGTTGACAAGAAAGTGTACTGGACAGAAAGGGGCACCTTAAAAAGAGCAAACATCGACGGGACTGGTGAAGAAAGCATCAGTCAACCTTTTGGACCGGGTAAGTGTTCTACTGTGTTTCAGAATTGTAGGTGTGTATTCCAGTGATGCATTTTGAAATGCATGCACACATATACATAAGGTCTCTACAGCATAACCTTTAAATTCACAATTTCCCCTATGTACCTTTGTTTTATCCCCACCCTACTAATATCCCTGCTCTATCTTATTCTTATTGTGTGCTGACTTTGTAATACATTTGTATTGTTATTTCTGATTTCCAAAGTTTCAATGTACGCAATTGCAGCATATCCAGCAAAACATTTCGAAGAAACATTGGCATAACGTGCTGTTTCCATTGAATGCCAGACATCTCGGCACAAGACAAGTTGGCCCCTTTCATTTCTTGGGCAGAGTTTCAGTGGGCCATGTAGGTGATCGTATATATCTAAAAATAAATTGAAAATATTTAAACATTCCTGGCACGCATCGTCGTAGCTAGCAATTACTATTATTTAAGGGTATTCCTTGAGAATTTGTATTTTTTTTATACAATCCTTTTAACATAATTATTTCATGTAATTCCATATCTACATCTCATTACAAATGTGTTTTATTGATCACTTAACTCTGAAAACATATCTAAACAAGTCTCCATGTACGCGGAATTTCTAGTTTGGGCTCCACCTAAACAATCCGTAACGTATAATGCATGGTCAGGAATATTCGTTTAATTTCGCTAGACCTCTCTTTTAGCCGATAAGTCCATACTTGTCAACAGTCATTGCATGGTTCACTGCGCGTGCATGAATATTAATTATAATCGGGCTACATAATTAATCACACACATGACAACAAGCTCAAAGTGATTCACGAAACACAGTTATATATCGTCTAGTTTAGCAGATGACACCCACGTAGGCAGTGGTTTGCAAGAAAAACGTAGCGTAGAAAGTAGGTATGGGAAATTGTTGGATGTATTCAACTGACCTGCGGTGTATCTGGTAGGGGATACCGGGACTAGTGGTAACAAAAACAACACATTTCAGATTTGCGGTTAGGTTTCTTACCCGACCGAAACTTTTGTCATGCCAAAGGTTCCCCACATATCTCCCGAAGATAACTGGCGCATAATTAAATGCCTGGTTTATTACACATTTGTGGCATAATGGGTTATATGAGGTTTCCCAAAGTGTTTCAGAGTGTGAAACAAAAATAACACATTTCAAGATTGCGGGTGAATTTCTTAACTGGTCGAAACTGTTTTCATGCCAAATGGTCCCCACATATCCCCACATACTGAATTTGCCTGGATGCCGGATGGCCCCCTCCAATGCAAAATCCTGGCTACGCCACTGGACACACCTGTTTTAAACCGTACCTTCGTAACGTCTTATCTTCGCTATGATTCAGCTACACGAGACCCAAAAGCTCCACACGTTTCAGTGGATCCAGGAGATCCCCGCTACATTGCGATTGACGTCGTCTCTCGACTGCTGTATTTCGCAATCTACAACAAACATGAAATTGGTGTAATGACTTTGGACGGACGTTACAGTTTCCCAGTTGTGACTGGTATTTCCTATTACGTGTTCGGAATGGCCTTGCATCCCGCTCGAGGGTAAGTACATTAGAATAAGGGTGAATGTTCAAATGCTGTTGCAATAATTGAAAAAATATTGTATTGTTAGCGGATTGATAATTATGTATGTACGTAAGTATTACGAGGACCCACCCACCCATATTGCCTCATATCACGAGTCAAGAAAATAGCTAACACCCGGGGAAATAAAATATTATCTGTGATGTTCCCTTTGTGTTGGTTTGCCTCTGTTATACCTCCCAGCATATTGCAACTAAACGTTAACAAACCACGTCTGTTTATGTTGATGAAGCCACATTGAAAATGATGACATTTTCGTTGCCCTGTCGCCTCTTTGGTTGCAGCCAGCGACAGAAGTGGATAATTCTTAGCTTAATCCTATTTGCATGATGATAAATTACTTTGTGAATGGGTAGAATTGGGAAGGAAAGTCCTACAATGATATCCTTTTACTCTATGTACTTAGTGAGTGTGGGCCATGACCCACTGTCCCCCTCTGGCTACGCCACTGGCATGGAAAGACAGTCTGGACTCGAGATAGGCCTACATGCAGACCGTCACACAGGCATGGTGGCATTACAAAACTTGTTGACACTATTTTTTTAAATATTTTCGCAAAGGAATATAAACCAAATAAATTATATACAAAAATGCACTGTTTATAAGTATGTTTTTGAAGTAATAATTTAAGTGCAATAAAAAATTCGTAATTGTGCATTTAATTGTTGTCGCGAATAAATTGTGTCGACAAAAACTAATAGAAACAGGGCACATTGTATGACGTGTTTGGCTTATGCTACATTGCGAAGATATATGCAAAGATAGTGTCAAAAAGAAAGGCGAATTACATAGCATACTATTTCTGTGATTTTGGTTAGGTAGACGTGTATATATATTTAGCAGGATATAATATAATATGAATTCAAGGATATTTTCTGTAAAATGGAGAAACGGAGCAAATGTTTAATTTCAGTAGTGTTTATTGGTTGATTTCAGAATGCTATATTGGAGTTCTGGCCGTGGAATAGAGGCGAGTGGTATGGACGGCTCTAGTAAGACAATTCTGAACGAAGCTATTCACCACATCGACGGCTTGACTGTAGATACAAAAGGTTAATAAATCACAATACAATCTTATATAAACATATGTATCAGAGATCAGACAAAAGGTTATGTGCAGAGCTGGTTTCATACAGGCGATTAATATACACATACACTGAAATAAACGATACCACACCTACGACAATTTACAGACGCATACATATATTACAATATTATATATATATATATATATATATATATATATATATATATATATATATATATATATATATATATATATATATATATATATATATATAATGAAGGTGTGATTGTTTTAGAAATAAGGGCGCAGGAAGATTTCTTTGGATAATAATGATGTTACTATGGCTTTTGAGTTGGGTTGTCCTGGATGCACCATATTGTCTGATAAACAACACTATTGTTTGAGCAGAATATTGTTTGTTTTTAAGTATAAAAAAACGTGAAAACAGGAAGGCTGTGAACAACAAAAATTTCATTGAATGTATTGTTCATGGCTCCAAGAATGGTTTATTGTATGAATTGACTTACTTTGGAGCAACAATTTGTTGATGACTATGACGTATCGACCAGTCAGCTACGGGCCTTGTTCACGTACTGGTGCCAACACACGTGACACCAATACGTGAACAAGGCCCGTAGCTGACGGGTCGAAACGTCGTACGCATGGACAAATGTTTGCTCCAAAGTAAGTCAAATCATACAATAAACAAAAATGTTGTATTGTTGCTTGCGAAGTCACGTTGCCAAGGTTACACATGTGTGTTCATTCATGTTACATTCGGGCTATTGTAAATCAGGCATCAGATAGTGTCACAGGTCGCTTCAAAAACATCACAATTTTATGGACGCTGACGCATCATTAAATAAGCACACATGTATATGCTCATGAATTCATAATAAGTGTGTTACACATTTGTAAGGATAAAACAATCATAAGAGCATTGCTCAAGATGTACATTTCTGTTCATTCAGGGGAGAGGTTGTTCTGGAACAATTACGGAGATATTGCATCAGTGTCGATTGCTGACGGGAAAGACAAAAGACCGGTGGTACATACGGCTGGTAGATGTGCACCAACAATCTTCGACCAAAACGTGTATTACTACCAGACGGTGGACACATCATGGTAAATTAATCTTGCATTGTTATTATTATTAATTGTGTTTTATTATATTTTTCATATTTACCAGTAATGCAATCCGCATCTTTATGTTATATTATTATTTCAGGTCTATTACAAAAATGAACATATCTGAACAAACAACGACATACGAGATAGTGTCTCCTCCTCTGGAAGCTATACCTGATACGTTTCCATATTACGGTGATTTGACAGTTTACACCGACGAATACAAAGGTATGACTATTACAGTGCTATCTATAGTGGTGTAAAAAGTGTCAGCGAAATTAAATAACTAGATATGACAAGTACAATAACAAACATGGGTGACAATTTTAGCGAAGTACTGTTATTTATAGTTTTTTTTCTTCTCCAAAGTAACGGTATATTTACTCCTTTATTTTCATTTACTCTGCGAAACATTTTCGTCACAATATGCTCGTGTCTAGTGGCTAGTCTAATAATAGTAGGCAATCACCATCACCGCGCAATCGAATTTGCATACCAAGTAGTTATATTATTTAATGGCTGATATTGGGTTAATGTTCGATTAGGGTAATCAATCTATTTGTTTTATAGTCGCATTTTGTGCCAGCTGTAATGTTGACATTAAAACGTTGAAATGTACTTTTTTCTTACTCTTACTTCAAAATAGTTTTTAAAGGTACTTTTACACTTTACTCTAGTAAGTTTTTTCAATGTACTTTTAAAAAGTAGTTTTGAAGTGAGTTATACAAAATAAAAGTAGCTCCATCAACACTGACAATTTTACATACGGCACTTCAAAAGAACGAGATAAAACATACTTAATAATTAAACATGTATCTGCTACTATCAACTCTCTCGCATCATCCATATCAATACTACGCCAGCGAAGTCTCGCCATCCAATACATGACATGTCTTGGGTCACCAGTTGACAGAAATGACCATGCATGCGGCCATGACAACGGAGGGTGTGAACACATTTGTGTGCCAATTCCAAGCGGTCGTCGATGTGCATGCTGGGATGGATTCAATGTTGTCCACGAAACGAAATGTTTCATTACAACGTGTAAGCTGAATTTGTACATGTACCATGTTTTATCTTTAAACTGACAATTAACTTAATTTTATATGTATAATATATATATATATATATATATATATATATATATATATATATATATATATATATATATATATATATATATATATAATATATATACAGTCGCGCTTGTTAACAGTGCATTTTGTGTGTAACATTCCAGTGGGACAAAACGTTTTGATATGGTGCGAATGATATACCAGTGTAATCTACTTACCGTGTACGTTTCTATTCCAGTCTCTTGTCCGTTAGAATATACAGAAACTCGCGGTCGCATTCAGAGTCCTGGCTATCCTGGGTACCGGAACAACTTGCGTTGTCAGATCGTTGTACATCGTCAGAATCCGGATCAAGTCATCTATCTGAAAGTGGAACACTTTGACCTGGAAGATCAAAAGGACTTTTTGTACATTGAACCTTTCCAAGAATGGACAGGATCACGTGACAGCGGACACAGCTATACCGGTATGATATATCCTTATCTAATTTTCAGTACGATAGTTAGTACAAAACCGAGTTTACACTGTGGGCGTACAGTTTACTGAATACTGTTATCGACCGGCAAACTCCATAATAGTCACTGCAGTGAATTATAATATTGATGTTATTTGTAAAATGTGTCTTATGTGCTAGGAAACACTGAGATAATGGCACTGTCGTTTGGATATATTTCGAATGTACATCTTTTAATCAGACAAACATTCACATTACATGCCAAAAGGTTCGAAAAAATTATTATGCAAATTTATGTCTCACAGTTACGATATAAATAAAATGTTACACATTTATATTATGCTTCCAACTTGATGAACATTGTTACCATTATTTTGTTCGTGTCTACTAAAAGTCCGCACGAGTGAAACTCCGTTGCGATTCATCACTGACGAAGCAAACAGCAACAACACTGGCTTCTCGATCATCTACGAAATACACAACGGTTAGTATATGTATGTAATATAGGTTGGACTCTCAATATGACGAAGGCTTCCTTGTCCACTTGCCATCTGGAGTTCACTCTCGGATGGCAATCTTGTTAAATCTTGTAAATATTACCACAACAGCGTTACCATTAGTATATTTTGTAAGTATTTCGCTAAAATAATTTTTTTAATCATCCGTTTGCACAAATAAATGTTGCAAATTTTTAATATCGGTATGCTTTGCAAATTGGTCTTCATATATGAGAAAAATCGGTATGTTTTGATTCATGTATTCGACTCGCGGGCTGGCCAATATATTTTATTCGGATGTGACAATGTTATTTTATGTCTACAATAACGTGTCCTGTTGTGGCCTACGTTGCAGTGACAAACTGCAGCAGCAGCTCTCCGTGTGTGAACGGTGGAACCTGCGTCAGTGAGGACTTCTGCGTGTGTCCCCCAAACTACTCGGGCGACCGATGTGAACTAGGTGAGTGTTATTTAAACAACGTATAATTGACCTATCCATTACGCGATCAGTTGCGGTCAAGCTAGTACAAACATGGGAGAGAGAAACATTGTTTTATTATAATATATGTTCTTCAGTTGTCATAAAAATGACGGTTGCTGACGAATGTCCTCGCCGAGGCAAGAGTTCTGTTTAAAGAAAGAGTTACGTTCGTGGACCGGATGTGGTGCATTTGAGGTTTCATCAACGTGTAGATGAAATTATGTGCAACCTTATTGTGGGTGCAATTGTATTGGTTGGCGATCCTGCAATCTACGTAGAGAAAGCACCACCGTACGAGTGTGACATGTTTGTGTTCTCGTTTCCATAGTTGACGACGACCCATGTCGGTCTCTGCCGTGTCAGAATGGAGCTCAGTGCGAAAGCGTTACCAGTGAAGTATTTAGTAGTGGTGATGGATCAGTAGAAGAAGAAGAGTCTTTCTCCACCAGATACATATGTAGCTGTCGACCAGGCTCAACCGGACGTCAATGCGAAACAGGTATTTCGTTAAGCTGGTATTTGTTAGTAATAGATAGGCAAGTATTGCGTGAATTCATTGACATTTCATGATGGGGTTGACTGCGGTAGCTGAAACACGGGAAAGTTGCAACAGAGGGCTTGCAGACAAAACTGCTAACGCAAATTAATCAGCAAGGCGAGAATATGTTCACCAATAACATTAGTTAATATTATAATATAATAATTCACGTGAATCCGTTGACACGTCATCGTGTTACGCCATTCTCAAGAAAAACATATTTTTCTCGACTAATTCTATTCCTACAAGTGAAGCGTTTGTGTATCCATAATTCAATTTTTTTTTGCTTTGTCATTGATAAGTGTGGTTGTGAGTATAGTGCTGTAAATCCGGTATAAAACCGTTAAATGGGATTTGAAGTGTGTTTTTGGTAATTGCATGTTTTGCGAGCGAGACGGTGTCGGGGCAAATTGTAACGATTATCTCGGGCCTAAGTGTAACACTGTTAGAACACACCCCACGGTCTTCGGTTTCTTTAGTGACTTTTAAAATGACCGTTAAGTTCAAAATCGAGGTTGTCATCAGCCATAATTCTTTTATACTTCATACAAGTGGTTGCTCTAGCTAACATAGATGCCCAATAATTAAAACAATTGCAGTTATACAATTCAATAGGACTTTTCAAGGTTCAGTTAGATTGCTATAAATAGTCACTTGATGGGGTTCAACTTCCTTTCACATACTTACACGCACCACTCTAAACGCTGGGCATGACATATATCACTTCGAAAGGATGGCGTAGTTTGTGCATTCATCGAGACAATATTAATAAGCTTTCAACAATATATGACGGGGCCGTTTTGTAAATACATGACGTAAATGAGCCGCAATTGTTAGACTAAGATTTTTTGATGACGCGTACGGTGTAACAGCGCACTTATTTGATTTTTTTTCGGCTTGGTTAATCTACGATATAACTTGTTTGGATACGAGATGTGTGTTTTCAAATGATTTAACATTTTGGTGTATGTATGGGTCATTGAACTCCTAACGAAAACACTTGTTTGGGTGTTTGTCCTATTTGTGTCACGTGTGCCAATTGGAAAGGTGTAGGTCTGTAACTGTTACAGTACGTTTTTACATATGTGCGTGTTTGCTTACAAGTTCTAACCTACAGGTCATTGTAATTGAAATGGTTATGTTATTGCGTGTTTTGAAAGATTGTTGGTTAAATACGGTATTAATGACTAAATTAGTGCTTGTATGTTATGGTTTATATCGTTATTGTTAAGTAATAAGCTACTGTATATAACTTATATATATATATATATATATATATATATATATATATATATATATATATATATATATATATATATATAAGTTATATAAGTTAATACTTGGTAATTTGCCCCTGTCTCCCTAAGTAAACCTTGCGATATTTCCAATCTTTTAACATTGACGCATTTATGATTGCGATGAATTGACCAATTAGCGACGTGTACTGTAAACACGTGATCTGAAACTGACCAACCCCAAATGGCGGTGAAAGTTCGGAGTAGGGATTCTCACCGAAAATAGGATGTTACATTGGTGGACAAATAATTGGGGACCGTGGGAAAATATAAATTATCAGTGTCGAGTATTTCATCATGTGATTAATCACACTCGGAAATCCCTCTGATCTTTCGTGTCCTTAAAGCCCTTGCCGGCCCAAGGACCGAAACTTGTCGTGATTGCCACCGATGATGACGTCATTACACATCGTCATTACACATCGTCCTCGTTTAAAAAAGTTTGTAGTTAAAACGAAGGGGGCTCTTTAGTCGGTCGCCAAACCGGATTATCTCACACGAAAATGCGCTGTGAAACAGAACCGTTGTCACTGAAATTACGGAGAAAGCGGAAGTTAATGTTCGGACACGTGTTACGCATGCCCAAACACCGCAAGACAGAAACTGGCCCTGCTGTTGGCTGTTGTCATCATCGTCATTATAAAAAAATGTGTTAGGACATAAGTTGTTCTCAGTATACCGAACATTGTGGTTAGTGGCCATGCGTTAATAATCCGCGCACAATGTGTACCCTTACAAGATCGTGTTAATAGCAGTAGCGACATTCATTGTTCTAGTAAACATTGTGCACTATGGCGCCTGTAATGCCCATATGGGCAAGTCTACAGGCAGGCTACGTAACTAACCAGACTTCTAAAGTTAGGTCTCAGAAAGAATCGTGTGACTGGTTGACTCTGGAATTACTGATACCTAAGTAGGAAAGGCCCCGTGTTGATAGTGTAACCATGGAAACATCTGTCTAGGGACTGTCTTGGATGTTTATGTCTGAAAACATATTTTAAATAAACATTAACCATTTTATCCTGTTTCGGTCGTCTTCAGAACAGCCCTGTGCATCAGTGACATGCCATAACGGGGGAACATGCAAACACTCGGACGCTGGAATGTGGTGTGAATGTCAGCCTGGCTTCTCTGGACCACTGTGTGATACAGGTAAGGTGCTAAAACTAAATAGGAATATCTTTGTGATATTTTGTTTTCTGCAATTTTTTGTTGTTGTTGCAAATAATTGCCATGTAAACATTCACTAGACAGATTTTTGAATCATCATGATTATATCTGAATGCAATTTGACCATCACATATGTTGTTGGTTTAGAACGTACAGTAAAGCTTGCTTACACGCTTGGTGAGGCATTGCTATACGAAAAAAAGTTCCAAAATATCTATGCATCAACTGTAGAAGCTTGATCTCTCAGTATGTTCCTTTTTGTCACGGGTACAATATCCTGCGATTTTAATGCATCATGAATGCTTCTAAGACTCAGCATTCCCGACATAGATTTTATCCATGACCGTGTAAGAATACCTTGCCTTTAAGCGAAGTTCTGCCGGCAACCGGCAATTAGTGTTGAAATGATAATAAAAATATAATCCAAACTGCGGATTCAGCATATATATCTGGCTGCAGTATTTTAATATTGTTTTTATTTCGGTAGAAGGTATTCAGATATTCATAACATGAAGGTACTAGAGTTATCAATTTGAGGGCATGTGACCCTTTATATGCACGGTGCTGATCGATATATTTTCGGATTTGTTCGATGTTCTGTAGTTGCACATAAGCTGCCCAACATATGAATTGGTCTGTTATTCCATAGTAGCGACGGTTACCCAGGCTCCGTGAGGTGGCAGCACTTTTAAGCCCCTCAACTCTACCTGGGGAAAGAAAGGCTCTGCATTTGTTAGGCCTTACCCCAGATTAGGGTAGAGACGCTGATTGGCTCTCAGGCCAACTACGAAATAAACATTAAAATAACGATATACTTTTATAAGATAGTGATATCGTATGAAAAGTATTCAACATTGAACTTATATTAACAAAAAAATAAGTACAAATTCAAATTTACAGTTGTTTATAAAATAAGAATTACGGCAGGATTAACCAGTATCCGTGAGGTGGCGGTGTGGTGGTTCCAGATTCGACCAGTCCAGGATTCGTACGAATCTGGGACCGCGACGGTAGCGGTCCCAGATTCGTACCGAGCCAGGATTCGCCTTTGTTACTAACGTAGTTAACTAGTTTCCGTTAGTAATATATCAAGTGTTGAAATAATATTGTTATCACGCACATCTTAAATAAAAATGGATTAACTTATGTGATAATTTTCACTCACTCGAACGTGTTGTGTTATTTAGTCGAATCTCGGCCCGGGCATGACGTATGCCGTTGCCACTACGTCAGAGCGCGTCAGAACAGATAAAAGCGATCATTGCGCATGCGCGCGCATGCGCGATATGCGTTTAGACGAATCCTGGACTGGTTGAATCACCAGAGCGGCATTGTTTAGCCCAACACGAATAACATACAAATTAAATAAGGATACCTTTTTATCAAATAATGCTCTATTATAAAAACTATTCAAAATTAAACTTATATTAACACAAAATAAATAGAAATACAAATTAGCAGTTGTTTATAAAATTTAAATTACGGCTGGATTAACCAGTGTCCGTGAGGTGGCAGCATTGTATAGATCACGCGGATAAACAATCAAAAGCCGACTAAGTAACCAGACTGTCTTCTCGGTGTAGTGCCGCAGCCGACCGACAGTCGGTTAAGCGAGACTATGCTGGTACCCCAAAAGAACAATTCATGACTATGTTTATTTACAGATCTCGACCCCTGCCGTAGCCTGCCCTGCCAGAACGACGGCTCTTGTCGTAGTTTAACCGA
>JAODUO010000189.1:622500-645000 GCA_025642075.2 Ridgeia piscesae
ATGCTTGTTTATAACACAAGTAGAAATAATTGAATGGGGCTTCAAATATTTATGCATGTATCGATCCGAACGCTCACACACACGCACACACTCGCACGCACGCACGCACGCACGCACGCACGCACGCACGCACGCACACACAAACATACACACACACACACACACATATATATATATATTATTTGTTTTGCACGTTTAGCTGACGTATATAACCATTTGATTGTGTACATGCAGTTTCATGTATTTGAAAGTGATAATTGTTATTAAATATTACTCTAACCAACATATACAAGAGTAACTTTTACTATTTTACTATAGCTGTCCTATATGATATGTGGCAAATTGCGTTTAAGGCTTTATGCAAGCTCATGCATTATCCTAGAAGTCTATGGATTTGCAACATTACGATTTTACGAATATAATATATAATATATATATATATATTATATATATTGTTTTTGTGTATGTGTATGTATATATATATATATATATATATATATATATATATATATATATATATATATATATATATGTGTGTGTGTGTACATGTATGTATGTGTATGTATCCATGTATGTATGTATTTGTGCGGTATTAATTCATGCACGACCAACATGCTTACCCGCCAGAGACTATACATATGTATAATACACATAGAGTGTTTTGATTTTCACTAGCAAGTGCTTCGAACATACAAACACACACACACACACACACACACACACACACACACACACACACACACACACACACACACACACACACACACACACACACACACACACACACACACACACACACACACACACACACACACACACTGTTGTATCATCAGCACACATCATAAAGTGTGTATTTTATCACTAAACTGCTTCAAAGTGCTAGAGACCATTGTATCATCAGCATAGTTAATAAAGTGTGTATTTGATCACTAAACTGCTTTAATGTCGTAGTGACAGTTGTATCATCAGCAAACATAATAACGTTTGTAAGAGTAGTATAGTAGGTACAGTTGGTTGATGCTTGGTCGGTTCGGGAGGATTAATGTTTTATTTTTAAAACTAGGTCAAAAGATCCTGGCGGATATATTATTAACAAATGGTGCCCCTGGCGGATAAATCATGAACTTATTAAAAAGACAAAGGTCTTACAGCACACCCTGGCGGATAGACGGTGAACTACAAACTAGGTTAAATGTCATACATCGCGCCCTGGTGAACAGGCAATGAACAAGTGGCGTCGGTGACTGATATGAAATGAACTAACACTTTCAAAATTTGTGCGTCTTATTTAAAACAATTGATCAAAAATTAAGTTATACCCCACGGCGGCGGGGCATGGAGGAAGATATTTGGTTGTTACACCTCTGGCGATCGCGGTGCGGTGCGGTGCGGTGCGGTGCGGTGCGGTGCGGTGCGGTGCGGTGCGGTGCGGTGCGGTGCGGTGCGGTGCGGTGCGGTGCGGTGCGGTGCGGTGCGGTGCGGTGCGGTGCGGTGCGGTGCGGTGCGGTGCGGTGCGGAGAAAGAACAAGGTCAAATTTCAAAGTTTGGGTTCAACTTGTATTTTCTGAGAATAGGTCAAAGATAAACACCACTGCGCATGCGCAATGTTACTATTTTCTATCTATCTTATGCAATATGCAATATTTAACAGTGGGTTAATGCAACTGGAGCGGAGCCGAGGAAGGAGGAAGGACAAAGTCATAAACTACTTTGTCATATTTTCAAACTAAACCAAGCAGGCCTTCAATGCAGCGCCCAACGCAGCGCCCGCTCTCCTGATAGTTGGGTTTAACATTCATACATACAATAATGAAAATGTTTTGTCTTCCGGAAATAGGGGATCCATTTATGTCACTGCGCGCGCAATGTTATATTTTCTAGCTTTCCTAGTCTAGTAGCATATGTCCCTGTGTAACCTAACCAGACACGTCTAAGCAGGTCTCCAATTTCCCTATATGTTGATATACAACCAATAGTACAAAAAAGATAGATGTGTTGTATATGTATGCTTATAGAATCGAACCAAATTTTTTTGCCCAAATTTAATCTTATTCAATATGTTGTCTGTGTACCTCCCTGTAGGTGTTTCAGGGCAAAATTAAATAGGTTACTTGACATACAGTGCAGTTCATTATTGGCAATTGCTTCTATTTGCTTATTTATATTCAGATTTTGATATTGAACCTGAATGTCTGTATATACATACATGTACCTCCTTGGCGTTTGTACGTTTGTATTCTAGTGTCATGTTGTAATTAAAACAATTGTAACATGACCTCATTGTTATAATTTGATTTTGTTGAAAGTACATCATATGTTGAGCTTTGTTTTGACCTTACTGCATGACTTTCGACTTGAAACCAGTCAGAAATGACCTTTACATTAACCTTTCTGCGTGACCTTGACCTACTATCAACCTGAAACATATTCCAGAGTGTCAGGCATGCTTGATAAACATACAATAAAGTCTAACATCATTGAAGTTGGTCAAGTAGTTCCAGAGATATGCCATTTTCTGTATTTTCCATGACTGAAGGCGGCCATCTTGGATTTTGGGCCTTATAGGTGTCTACAAATTTGTAAACCAAATTTTGTGTTTAGTTCATACCCAAATAAAGTCAAATCAATCACTATCTCACTTTGGGCATCCGATTCCTACGGAACTGTGAAATCCATACATGATGGTCTGCACTATAACGCTGAAATCAAGATTATGTTTTATATATCTAACAATGACGAAAGTTCAAAGCCCCGTTAGCGACGCCGATTTGAAATATAATAGTGTTCCGTGACATTACACGTTGATAATGACACGAAAGGCCAAACATCCAAGGAACCCTGGCTGCTGTCAAAGTGTCGATGGTACACGCAACAGGCTTTTAGTGAGCACAGCGCAGCAGTGTGAGAGGCTTGTGTGTTTCACACTGCGGCGCCATTAACGCGTTCAGGCCGGGCCTCGTGGTTCTCTCGACGAAAGGACCAGGCTAGAGTCGTCCTGCTGCCTTGTTGATGCTTGGGCTGTTTTGTTCACTCTACGCCTCTGTAGTTTACTCAGGTACGTGAAAGAGTACCTTACCGTAAACAAGAGTTAATTAAACATGAAACGTCTAGTTTATATATATATATATATATATATATATATATATATATATATATATATATATATATATATATATATATATATATACACACACACACACACACACACACACACACACACACACGTATATATGTAGATATCACTTTAAAACATGCAAAGTTTTGAAACAATCTAAATTCAAGAACGGCCCTAGTGAACATTTAGATCATTTGCAAAATTTCCGCCCGATACATTATATCACACGTGCAAAACTGACGGATATATTAGTCTACCATCAAACAAACCTACATACAAACAACCACACTCCTGCGTTAGCCCAAGTTTGGGCTGTTTGGAGTATACTATCTGAGACCTGAGACACAAACAAACTAAATAACCGACAGACAAGTAAACACATAGACACGTAGACAAACAGACAAACCGATTCAAACCAGCGGCTGGGATGAGATTCTCATACGAAGCGCCGGAGTTAGCATGTTAACACACAGACTCTGCCTGTCTCCAGGGCGCCGTGTCATGTGCGCCGGCACGTGCAGCAACCGGCTGCAGGTGTCTGGCGGTGGACGGCGTGCAGGCGTGTGGCTGCCGACAGAAGTGTCCGGCCCGACAGCGGCCTGCGGCAACGACGGCCTCACCCACAACAACCAGTGCGAGCTGAACCGGGCCGTCTGTCTCGGCGGCAGCAGAACCCGCAGGAAGTTCAAGGGAACGTGTGAAGGTACTGATGAAGATGATACTAATACTGGTAAAAATAGTAAACCGTGATAAATAACAACTAATAGCAATAATTAATAACAATAAATAATAATAAGAAATTAGAAATACTAATTATACTAATAACGATAAATAATAATAATAGATAATAACAAATGATACTAAATCATAACAAATGATAATAAGCGATGATAAATGATAATAAATCATAATAAACTATATTCAATGATAATCAATGACAAATCATAATAAATGATGCTAATAATAATATAATAATAACAACTTTATTGTCCAATCATAGAGTGAAAATAAATTTTGCAATTTGGAGATGCATAAAATCACAATATTTAAGTCACATATTAATGAATGTATACATAAAATCAAGCAAGTAAATGTGTAAACGGTAGCTAAAAATGATCTATATAATATATATTGGAATAAATAAATATGCTAAAACAATATTATGATAAGATAAATTAATTAATTAATTAAGATGATAAAACAACATTGCATTGGCAGCGGTAGAGACTGTGATAGGTCAACGATAAATTTTATTGTGGCTGATTCAGATACTTGATGGAGGACGGAATGAAGGATCGCTGGGTTTTTATTGTTGGCATTCTGTACCTCCTTCCAGAGGTGAGAAGGCCGTAATAATCGTGTAAGAAGTGGGTGGGGTCAGATAAGATTTGGGTTGCCATTTGCAGTGTTCTTGACTTGTACAATTGCTCCAGACTGGTATCGGGTGTACAGCACATAGCGATTATGCAAGAAATTGTTTATATTCTGTTTAGTTTTTCTCTGTTTTTGATTGAGATATTTAAATTATAATAAACAATAATAAATTGTAATACATTGTAATAAATATTAATACGTAACATTTTGCGTTATGAATTCAGTCATAATCTTATATAGCTGTTACGTAATAACATTTCCGATTGTTGGCTGCAGTTATCTGATTACTTGTGTTACTCCGCATCCAAATGTCGGAGAGTGTCTGCAATGCTGTAATGCGTCCGTCTCTACCGTCTTACTTCCCATCAACATGTCCTTAGTATCCAACCGGTGTGCTTTTTTCAGATGGTCCAGTCCGAAATGCGGGTAAGACACGCTCCAAAAGACCAAAGTCTACGCGCCCACGGCCGGTCAAAAGACCGGGCAGAAAGACACGCGGACACAACATATTATCGCCCTCAGACGTCCAGTCGCTTCCCACCAAAACCAGTCCTTCCGGTGCGCATGTGCAATCGAACCAGGCGCGTCAGAACACCCGGCTGATGACGACGAAGGAAACGAAAACGGCGCCCCCATCGAATAGAATGTCGACGGGCAAGATTGTTCCGCGGCCTGTTGTGACGAGCGGAGCTCTGTCAGTGAAGACGGTCCCACTGTCAATGCAAGGTCTGGAGGGTCGACATAGTCCATTGACGCGATCTTGGCGGCCACAGACGATGGCTGTGCCCCAACGGTCGATGTCCGTGATGAGAAGCAACGTCCACGTTACACAGCAGGCGGCGTAGGGACCGCAAAGGATGTGGATAGGGCCGGAGAGGAAGCCGCTGGCGTGCAACCAACTCGAGTGTGACCAACAACGACTGTTGCTGGTGGCATGGATGAAGTCACAGGCCCACCGGACCGGTGAGTGTGACGTCACGATTTAATGTGCCGCTAGTTCGGAAACGGGTAGGTTTTTATTCCAGGCAAACGATTTGTAATGGGTAGATTAGTAATTGGAAACCAACATAGTAATGCATAGTAAATCTGTTAACTTTGGACGATACATAAGTAGTGGTTTGGTTAGTGTCGCACACTTTCAAGTATTTTGAACCTCCGGCTTACGTGCTAACCATCAAAGCTGTTTTTCATAATAGCATGGTGTCGGGATTGTCACCGCCTAAGTGACAATACGTCTACATCCACATTATAATTCAACCCTTCATTGCGCGAAGGTCTGACATTTCAAATTGTCTGTTACAGTTACAGTTACGTCTTGGTAAAATTAATTTATTGAAATATATAAATCTTTAAATGTTCATACTACACCAGGATAACAGACATATTAATGGTCTGATCCGTTCGTGGTTCTGAACGCTGTATGTCTATTATCGACGATTTAAAAAAGCAAGATGGCGGAAAATAGGTTCAAGTAATCATAATAATAAAGGTTTATTTGCCATTTTCAACATTTCATGTTAAATAGAAATGTGGTCTGGCGTTGAGTCACGTAGTGCCTATATACACTAAAAGTATATATATATATATATATATATATATATATATATATATATATATATATATATATATATATATATATATATATATATATATATGTGTGTTTTTAAAATGAAAATAAAATAAAAATGAAAAATGTTCATCTAATAAATAAAAAACGTATCTCAGATGTCCTTTACAACGATACTTTATTTATTTAAAAATTATTATCGTACGCACTTCCTATCCATGTAATATTTACATAGATCACTGGGCCCACAGTGGCACGAAAACAAGTAGATTGTTATGCAACATAAACGAATTGTAATTGGAAATCATCACCCATACAATACAAATAAATATGTTACCTTTGGAAGACAAACAAATAGTATCATTATCGCATACCTTGAGCTATTTTGAACCTCTGGTTAACGCGCGCTAACCACCAAAACTGCCTCGTAATGTCATGTTACTGTTACTGTTTTGTGGCCCCTTCTTTTATAGGCCCGTGCATTCAAGTTCTTGTAACATCCTTTCATGGGCCCGTGCATTCAAGTTCTTGTAATATCCTCCGGTTTGACAAAACTCCTCTGTCGACATATGTATACAATGGGGGATCTGCGACCTAAGAATGTTTTCCACGTTGAAAACATAGCACAACATGTGGATTTTAAAATAATTACCGTAACCCGGCCATGTCACCGGCCGTGCTGTTGCTATATGAAGCGTGGGGCGCATGTTGTTGCTGAGGAGTGTCTGTGTTTGACCTCAGAGGCCTGTGTGTCGACGTGATGTTACTGAGGAGTGCGTCTGGTTTTGACTTCAGAGGCCTGTGTGTTGACGTAGTGTTACTGAGAAGTGTCTGTGTTTGACCTCAGATGCCTGTGTGTCAACGTAATGTTACTGAGGAGTGTCTGTGTTTGACCACAGAGGCCTGTGTGTCGACGTGATGTTACTGAGAAGTGTCTGTGTTTGATCTCATAGGCCTGTGTGTCGACGTAATGTTACTGAGAAGTGTCTGTGTTTGATCTCAGAGGCCTGTGTGTTGACGTAATGTTACTGAGAAGTGTCTGTGTTTGACCTCAGATGCCTGTGTGTCGACGTAATGTTACTGAGGAGTGTCTGTGTTTGACCACAGAGGCCTGTGTGTCGACGTGACGTTACTGAGGAGTGTCTGTGTTTGACCCCAGAGACCGGTGTGTCGACGTGATGTTACTGAGAAGTGTCTGTGTTTGACCACAGAGGCCTGTGTGTCGACGTGATGTTACTGAGAAGTGTCTGTGTTTGACCACAGAGGCCTGTGTGTCGACGTGATGTTACTGAGATTTTTTTGACCTCAGAGACCGGTGTGTCGACGTGATGTTACTGAGAAGTGTCTGTGTTTGACCACAGAGGCCTGTGTGTCGACGTGATGTTACTGAGAAGTGTCTGTGTTTGACCACAGAGGCCGGTGTGTTGACGTAGTGTTACTGAGAAGTGTATGTGTTTAACCACAGAGGCCGGTGTGTCGACGTGATGTTACTGAGAAGTGTCTGTGTTTGACCACAGAGGCCGGTGTGTTGACGTAGTGTTACTGAGAAGTGTCTGTGTTTGACCACAGAGGCCGGTGTGTCGACGTGATGTTACTGAGAAGTGTCTGTGTTTGACCACAGAGGCCTGTGTGTCGACGTGATGTTACTGAGAAGTGTCTGTGTTTGACCACAGAGGCCTGTGTGTCGACGTGATGTTACTGAGAAGTGTCTGTGTTTGACCACAGAGGCCTGTGTGTCGACGTGATGTTACTGAGAAGTGTCTGTGTTTGACCACAGAGGCCGGTGTGTTGACGTAGTGTTACTGAGAAGTGTCTGTGTTGACCACAGAGGCCTGTGTGTCGACGTGATGTTACTGAGAAGTGTCTGTGTTTGACCACAGAGGCCTGTGTGTCGACGTGATGTTACTGAGAAGTGTCTGTGTTTGACCCCAGAGGCCTGTGTGTCGACGTAAAGTACTGAGAAGTGTCTGTGTTTGACCCCAGAGGCCTGTGTGTCGACGTAATGTTACTGAGAAGTGTCTGTGTTTGACCCCAGAGGCCTGTGTGTCGACGTGATGTTACTGAGAAGTGTCTGTGTTTGACCACAGAGGCCGGTGTGTCGACGTAGATGTTACTGAGAAGTGTCTGTGTTTGACCACAGAGGCCGGTGTGTCGACGTAATGTTACTGAGAAGTGTCTGTGTTTGACCACAGAGGCCTGTGTGTCGACGTGATGTTACTGAGAAGTGTCTGTGTTTGACCACAGAGGCCTGTGTGTCGACGTGATGTTACTGAGAAGTGTCTGTGTTTGATCACAGAGGCCTGTGTGTCGACGTGATGTTACTGAGAAGTGTCTGTGTTTGATCTCAGAGGCCTGTGTGTCGACGTAATGTTACTGAGAAGTGTCTGTGTTTGACCACAGAGGCCTGTGTGTCGACGTAATGTTACTGAGAAGTGTCTGTGTTTGACCACAGAGGCCTGTGTGTCGACGTAATGTTACTGAGAAGTGTCTGTGTTTGACCCCAGAGGCCTGTGTGTCGACGTAATGTTACTGAGAAGTGTCTGTGTTTGACCCCAGAGGCCTGTGTGTCGACGTAATGTTACTGAGAAGTGTCTGTGTTTGACCCCAGAGGCCTGTGTGTCGACGTAATGTTACTGAGAAGTGTCTGTGTTTGACCTCAGAGGCCTGTGTGTCGACGTAATGTTACTGAGAAGTGTCTGTGTTTGACCCCAGAGGCCTGTGTGTCGACGTAATGTTACTGAGAAGTGTCTGTGTTTGACCCCAGAGGCCTGTGTGTCGACGTAATGTTACTGAGAAGTGTCTGTGTTTGACCTCAGAGGCCGGTGTGTCGACGTGATGTTACTGAGAAGTGTCTGTGTTTGACCTCAGAGGCCTGTGTGTCGACGTGATGTTACTGAGAAGTGTCTGTGTTTGATCTCAGAGGCCTGTGTGTCGACGTAATGTTACTGAGAAGTGTCTGTGTTTGACCCCAGAGGCCTGTGTGTCGACGTAATGTTACTGAGAAGTGTCTGTGTTTGACCCCAGATGCCTATGTGTCGACGTAATGTTACTGAGAAGTGTCTGTGTTTGACCCCAGAGGCCTATGTGTCGACGTAATGTTACTGAGAAGTGTCTGTGTTTGACCCCAGATGCCTATGTGTCGACGTAATGTTACTGAGAAGTGTCTGTGTTTGACCCCAGATGCCTATGTGTCGACGTAATGTTACTGAGAAGTGTCTGTGTTTGACCTCAGAGGCCTGTTTGTCGACGTGATGTTACTGAGAAGTGTCTGTGTTTGACCCCAGAGGCCTGTGTGTCGACGTAAAGTACTGAGAAGTGTCTGTGTTTGACCCCAGAGGCCTGTGTGTCGACGTAATGTTACTGAGAAGTGTCTGTGTTTGACCTCAGAGGCCGGTGTGTCGACGTAATGTTACTGAGAAGTGTCTGTGTTTGACCTCAGAGGCCTGTGTGTCGACGTGATGTTACTGAGAAGTGTCTGTGTTTGACCTCAGAGGCCTGTTTGTCGACGTGATGTTACTGAGAAGTGTCTGTGTTTGACCCCAGAGGCCTGTGTGTCGACGTAAAGTACTGAGAAGTGTCTGTGTTTGACCCCAGATGCCTATGTGTCGACGTAATGTTACTGAGAAGTGTCTGTGTTTGACCTCAGAGGCCTGTGTGTCGACGTAATGTTACTGAGCACACTGTGTGTGTTTATAGCAGTACTTTGGTGAACATAATATTATTATGCGATATAAAGAAATAATACCATAACTACTTGTGGCAAGTAGTTAGTATATAGTTAAACATATGTACATGAAGCCAAGTTAAATGTTTTATGAAACAAATATAGTCATATCACTGTTTTCCCATAACATATATTACTAATTTATTACATATCTCGACAGTGCGTGCTAAGTGATGTCTGTTACCTACATGACTCTTAAGATATCAGCTTTGCTTGTCGACAAATAGTTGAATGGGTTTTGTACGCATACTGCGCGTTTGTTATAATTAAAATGTACTCTAAATGGAGGCTGGTATCTTCACAACATACAAAGTGTAGCATAACATGTCAGTTGAAATCATGATTGCATTGCTGTTCAGGGAAACATAAGCTGATACATATACCATTACATTACGCAGGTGTATTTACTATATATGGTACAGGAGCGCCCTATCTGAGACAGGTGAAAAGAACAAGTTGCACACAGAATGTGTATCAATAACCAATACGAGTTTGTGATTGTAATACCTGTGTACGTGCATCGCGAGTTCCTATGCTGTACGACTGTCATGTTCAATGGCTACTAGAAATAAAATAATAATAATTGGTGTATTAATAAGGCACTTCGCTGACGACTACTTTACCACGCATCAGTCCTTAAAGCGACATGGTCTGTTCGTGGCTTTTTATTGCAAAATCATGTTATACGATAACAATTATACCTATTATAGCGTAAAGACAGTCAAAATGTGTTTCCATGTACCATTTAGGGGTTGAAAATAGATGCAGTAAAGGCGCTTAACTCTGTGTACACATTACGAAGTCAGTTCTGTTTCGATAAACCATTTATTGGCGGTCAGGATGCTACAATAGTTATAACTTATACTGATTAACATGATTTTGCAATAACAATAAAAAGCAACGAACTGATCATGTCGCTTTACGGGGTATACCACATCAAACAAATTATAATGTGCATTGTAACAATAGCACAAAGATACCATCACCCATGCCAATTTAGATAATGTTTGTCGACGACATCGGTTAGAGTGTAACATAAAGAGCTGGATGTACATATGGAGGGAATTAAACCAAACAAAGAGAAAGGTTTGTCTGGCTGGGTAGAGCGGTGTGCATGACCAACAAAAAGACTGAAATTCGTAGAATGATAGAATGGACGAATGCATGGATAAACATTAAAGCTTTGATGGGAGTCAAACATGGATCACTTAGTCTGGAGTGTGTATGACAACGACAGGACATAGCAGGGAAACTAGCATGGTCAAAACTGGACGTGAGGAGCGAGTGGTGGTATAAAGAGTGCACGGTAACGAAAGGAAATACCTGAAGGGTGTATGAGACGGGGAAGTGATGGTAGTCTCGACTGCGGTGGGACGGTTGTGTAAAGACGGATTTGGAGAGAACAGGAGAGGAATATATATACAGAGGTAAGTGGAAACGCTTGGCGAAGTCAGCAATGCCAAAAAACAGCGAGGGGGAGACAAAGTAGGAATTAACAGAAAAGGTAACTCGTCGACCAGTATCGAAAACAGCTTCACCTCGGATGTACAGAA
This sequence comes from Ridgeia piscesae, assembly GCA_025642075.2. Lineage (NCBI taxonomy): Eukaryota > Metazoa > Annelida > Polychaeta > Sabellida > Siboglinidae > Ridgeia > Ridgeia piscesae. Next base: position 633,834 of record JAODUO010000189.1, read on the forward strand.
ATCAAGAAGAGACCAACAAAATACAACAAAGGAATCGTTTCACAACACCAACACGTGCTTTAGCGTAACGAAAGTTAGAGTGCCTGATAATCAAATATCGTATGGAATATGACGAACATCCACCTTGAACAAGTTGTGACGTTTCAATGAATTTTCCTTCCTAAGTTGACCACTCGCCCGAGATAGGGTGTTGTTGTTCTATGACAGATCTAGTTGTTCAGACTATCTGCCGCCGCCCCCGGCAAGTACCACATGTACGACCTTGCCACTCGACTGCTGGAGCCACGCTGTATTGAAGACGAGGCTCCTGCACCACAGACCAGTTGTCTGAGGCGGGCAGTACCTGAAGCAGGAACACGCGTAGCTACTGGCGACGTACACGAAGCCACGCAGCGCATCCACAGCTCCGCCATAGCAGGGCTTTGGCATATCTGCCAGACGACACCACGTATCAGACTGTTTGTCATAGCGATGACACTCTGTCACAGTCCCATCAAATCACACTGCTGATTTGATGGTGTCAAAATAATGTTGTATTATTATTATTCTTAGTATTACAACTGCTCCGTCGACGGTCCCTCTCTAGAATCGCCTCCTACGACGTCCGCCATTGTTGATGGTCGTGGTCCACCGGTTCACGTACAACATATACGTTGATCTTACATTTGTCCAGTTCACTCAGCTGTGTAAAATAATAAGTGGCCATATACCTTTTTTTGCATTTATTTGCTAATTAAAAATGTATGATTCACAATTCCCTAATAATTGTGTTAACGACGCCTATATTGTGCATCTAAATGTTACTTTTATTGATGAATGAATATGTTTGCTAAAGTATCTATACACACCTAGTTTCTGCACATCGTAATTAATTTTTAGAAAGCAATTTGTAGCTATACAAATGTACTCACTGTATTATAATTGAAAGCATTGACTGACAGAGCCGAAATATTTGTTTATAAATAACCATGAGCCCGCAGTTATAATCATAGTTTATCTATTTAATAATACACACTTATTATATTGCTCGTACAGCGCGTCGATCCGCTATGCGGATATTAGCGCTAGAGAAAAATCGTATTATTAATGTAGTAGTGTAATTTACTCGAAACAGTCACATTACGTGGACGTTTTACGTTGATTACGTCACTGAAATAATAGTACACACTGATGCTACACAATGCGCGAAGTGTTGACTGTACGTAATACGTGTTGTTCCCCGCTGACGATATCTCTGAATCTCTCTTACCGAAAAACAGTTACCATTTCCTGGTATAAATTGTAAACCTTTCTAAAATACAACTATTTACATGTTTAATACACAAACAATTATCACATTAATTAATTGTGTAGTTGTCACTTGGCATATGAGCAAAAATAGCAAAAGCACGGTAAACTAAGGTTAATTCATTTACCATTATAACACATGATGTACATTACCTTCATCGACCTTACGAAAGCTTTTGACTTAGTGCGCAAAGGTGGTGTGTTAAACTTGCTGGAGACAATTGGTTGTCCTCCGAAACTGCTCAGTGTTATCTCCTCCTTCCACGATAACGTAAAGGACACAGTCAACTATAACGGGGCTACCTTCAGACCGTTTGACATCCGCAGCGGTGTCAAACAGGGGTGTGTTTTGGCTCCAATTCTCTTTGGCACATTCTTTTCGATGATGTTATCACATGCCTTTGGTTTATCCACGGAGGGTGTCTACTTACGCACAAGAACTGACAGAAAACTGTTTAACCTCGTCCGGCCGAAAGCTAAGAACCTCGCCCGGCCGAAAGCTAAGACAAAGGTGCGTCGAGTCCTCATACGTGAAATGTTCTTTGTAGATGATGCTGCGCTGGCCAGTCACACAGAGGAAGACCGTCAGAAATGGACAGTTTCTCCCACGCCCGTAAAAAAATTGGATTAACCATCAGTATCAAAGAGACTAATGTTATGATTCAGGATGTCATTGCACCACCATCAATCAACAATGACAATGTAACATTTGATGTCGTTGATCAGTTCACATATCTAAGCTCAACAATCACAAGTAATTTGTCCGTAGATGCTGAAATTAATACGCACAAAGAAAGAGCCGCAGCTGTCATGTCTAAGCTGAACAAGAGAGCGTTGAGCAACACATATTTGAGAGAAAACACCAAGCTATGTGTTTACCAGACATGTGTTCTCAGCAGCCTTCTCTGTGGCTGCGTGGTCCCGACAACATACACAAGACAAGAGACTGACTAGTTATCATCTTCGTTGTGTTAGACATACGACACATCCTGGCAGGACATGGTCACATACACAGAGGTCTTGGAACGTGCTTCATGCACCAGCATGTACACTATTAAGCCAGCGATGGCTTGGTCGCGTCCATTGAATGGCTAATGGCCGTATAACTAACGATATCCTGTATGGCAAACTCGTCACTGGGACACGCACCATATCTCCGTTACAAAGACACCCGAAAGCATGACACGAAGTGACCGTGGACATTGAGATCAGTTGTCAACACTGGCACGACAAGGGGAAAATATACAACATAAAAGATAGTGTATTAAATTTCTCAAACGAGAGAACATTGTCTTGTGGTCAGTACAAAACCACAAAAATATAAATAAAAACAGTAATTACATATGCAGTCACAGACAAATATTCCAAACATTCACACTGTTTCTGGCAGTGGTGACAAGGTTACACAATTTAGTCAGTTATACAGTAAATACATAAGTAAATAGCATTGATTTAAAATTAATATGCTAACATTAAATAAATATAATAAATAAATAACAAAAACATTTGATTTAAAATAAATTATTATTTTTTTTTTTTTAAACCTACTAAAATCATGAAATGGATATAAACATTAATAAAGAAGAAGGGCACAACAGGGTTGAGAGAAGGGATCAGCGAATGCAGAGTTCTGCCAATGCTGCATTCTCGTCACAGCCGACTGTGTATGTCTGCCGCAGTTACGATAGTGATTGCCATGGCCGAGTCGGACTTCTTAGTCACACCCGGCGTAAACCATTGTCTGACAAGACAGACGGATGCCTCTTGCGTGGTGTGATTCCCGTAGCCACTACTCTATCTGAGAGGAGCTGTATGTTCTGTCTATGATACATATCTGTAAGATACGTTTCAACAACATAATATATGTATTTTGTAACTTACTGCAGCTAAATGTTATGGAACATATAATTACAGCAACGGCAACTCTGTTATGTCGGAGCGTAGTCCAGACGCCATTTGCACAATTGTCACATATATATATATATATATATATATATATATATACATATATATATACACGATTCGTATCATGATCTCGCGTTTGTATTTACAGTAAAATTACATCATTTCCACCGCAACAATTTAACGATTAATTGCATTTATACCGGGAGGAAGAGAGCCGTCTGTATCTACGATCTAGGTAGCCGAGTTTGCGTTATTTTGAAGAAGACAACAATGTTATTTCATAATAAAATGCATACCTCTAATCTTATCTCCAACACCCTCCAAAATAGTGAGGGTTCTAACCTCTAACTATTACCACCGGTTCTAGCATGTATGGAACATTATCATCACATCGACTATCGCGACCGATGCACTAATTATTCTATGTATATTTCATCAGTAGTCATTTTTCAAAATTGCCAAAATAAAAGCTTAATATTTTCGATGACATAACAACACATTATATGCGTTGTGTCCAAATTTGCGCCATGCGACATTTATTACTATAGATTATGTACATCCAGCACTGTTTCAAGGCACTGCTATTTCTGGCATCTGAAACACATCTACTACATTTTACAATACAATCGCCAAAACGACTGACGTCTGAGTTTTGGTGAACGTACTTTTTATTAATTTCAAACCCACCACGTGAGTAAAAGACGTCAGTAACATGGCAATGCATATTTGCGTTTTGAAAAAAGTTATTTAAATTTAGCTACGGATGAAATTTCCTTAAAGCGACATGATCAGTTTGTGGCTTTTTATTTTTATTGCAAAATCATGTTAATCAGTATACGTTATAAGTATTGTAGCGTCTGACCGCCAATAAATGTTTTATCGAAACAGAACTGACTTCGTAATGTTAAACGTCGAATGTTTATAAGAATCCAGACCCTGTCACTCAAATCGCCGCGAGTGACACCCACCCTTTGATTTTTACAAACTTGGAGCTGTGCACCTGGCTGGGTGTGGCGTTAGTGGCGTCAACTTGTGTTCACGTGATACTGCATCGCGTGATCATGCGTCATAAAAGACGTCGCCGAAAGGGAGATCATTTTTCGTACAAAAATAATTTACCTATACCTATTCAGATGTATTATTTGTATTGTAATAATTTCTTTAAAAAATAACTACTATTGTCAACACTACTGAACAGAGTTTTACTTCGGATTTTAGTGTCTAAATACAGTTATTATTATTATTATTATTTATTATTATTATATTACATGAGCATTTATTTTCAATAGAACATCACATATGTATAGTATATTTGAATAAATATATTTTAATTGTTAAAAATGCCTTACATAGTGATTGTACATATTAAAAGGGCGCACACATTCATGGGCGTGTCACCTACGGGACGCATTCTAGTCCATTGGATACTCCAGTCGAAGGCAATGCACGCCATTTCTGCGAGATCGATTCACCGAACTTGCTGCTAAACCTTTTAGGTGCAGATCTGTAAGTGCCTAGTTCCGTGTGTACCTGGCCACGCCCACACGCCTTCAGCAGGTCCTGCTATAAAGTCTTGATCGACGTAGAAGTCGAAACACAGCGCAGCGGAGCTAACACAGAGAAGACCCACTTGGACAAATCAAACGTAAGGTCGATTCGCGGACTCTAAATATCTATGTATATGGATCTATGTTTTATATATTGTTGTACTTATGGATTTTCAGCTCAGTGTTTGTGCTCGGCTCCTTAAACTGTTTGTATTTTGTAGGCGTATACAATTTCAAAATCTCCGTACACGGGATGGTTTCGAACTGCAGGATAGCGCGGATAAGACACGAACTACAAATTACAGCTAGTAATGTAAGTATTACTGCATTGTGCCTTCTCTCAGGGACATCATATTCATCCACACCATCCTCCCGCGCCAGGGGTCGCTGTGGCTATTAACGTCAGCCAAATAAATCGATCACGAGGAGTGAGGTCGGCCCTCCGGCCAGGTGACGTAATTTTGTATGATTTCAGTTACACTCTGCTTGTATTATAGGCAATGTTTAGGATGCGAATGTGTCATTATATTAGAATTCCCACCATTCGTGTAACCGACTTCAAATTCGGGTGGGTATATGTGCTGTTCCCACGGCTGACAAAATAGCGACTGGCGAACTCAATTGCTATAAGGTTATATGACGACTCCACTCACTTTCAAGGTTTGCGGAGACTATCAGCCAGGGGTACTGTAGCGCAGCGCAACGACCTCTGACTTGCAAAGATGATCCATACAGTATGTTGTAGTTGATAAGCGAGTTTTAGTTATCGCACAGGTTTGTTTTGATAAACACACAACATATGCGCTTGCAGGCAATAATCCAATATGTCGTGAAATAAACGTCTTATTCAACATATTATGTTCAATATGCCTAAATAGGTGTATATAAAAATCAAATGGGTAAATAAAACCAAATGAACCTATGTGTGTGGCATCATTATCCTCGTCTACATGCTGTTAATTCTTCCCGTGGACTTGATGAAATCCACCCATCTGTGGCTCAACTACGTGTGCGTTTGGGTAAATAAAACAAAATGTACCTTTAACAACGCATAGCTAAGGTAGAATATCTAGACGACTCTACGTAGAATTTGTTTAATTTATCAACTCTGGTATCACAGCAGTCTCGTTTAACCGACACTCGCTCGGCTGCGTAACTTCGCTGAAAAGAAAGTCAGGCTTTTGAATGTTTTCCCTGTAAAGTGCTGTAACCTCACGGTGGGCGATCGCGGCTAATCCTGCCCTAATTCCTGCTTCATAAATAACAGCAAATTTGTATTTCTGTTTATGTTTTGTGAATATAAGTTCAATTCGAATAGTTTTTATAATATATAGTATTATCTGATAAAAAGAGTATCCTTATTAAAATTGTTATTTCACATTCGGCCTGAGAGCCAATCAACGTCTCTTCCCTGTTGTGGGGTAAAGACTCCCTGTCGGTTTCATCGGCAGTTCATAAATATACCAGGCAGATTTGAATGGCTAACAGTGCTGCCACCTGACGGAGTCTGGTTAATCAGGGAGAGTATCATACATTCAGTCAGTTCGTTTTGTTTCAGATGTATTGATCTCAAGAAATTCCCGCGCCACTCAAAGTCGTTGAATGCGTGTGAAGACGCACATTTCCAACGACTTACACATAGGAAACACGTATCTGAAACCATATTAAACTCAACGAACGTCAAGTGATGGCACCACAAGAACGCCAAACGCTCACAGACAATAGTCTGTTTAATGCAATCAGCTTAACAGTTGAGTCGCTATTGTGTATACTCTCGCTGCTTGCAAACACCTTGATTCTCATTGCATTCGCCAGGTGCCGCCAGTTGAGGAAACGTTCTAGCAATGTCCTGCTGATATTTCTTGCTGCGGGAGATTTGATGTATGTGGTTGTGACATTCCCATTCTCTGCTATGATTGTAAATGGATATCCACACAATTATTATGGTTGCTTGTTTATGGTGTGCACGTCAACGTTATCGATTCAACTGATAATATCGGCGTTGTTCATTATAGCAGTCGACCGCTTCATCGCTGTCAGGTGGCCGTTTAACCACGCGGTATACTGCTCGCGATCTAGAATTATCAAAAGTGTCGCCATTTTGTGGGTGATTGGCGCTGGGTTTATCTACTTACCAATGTTTGGTTGGAATCTGGGTTGGATTAACAATGGAAAATGTTCTTATGATAGACTCATCGATAAACAATTCCGTATCTACGCCATTTTCTTTCCGTCGTCGCTAACTCCGCTCATCACAATGTCCTTGCATCTACGCGTATATATTTTATATCGTCATGAAAATGTCGAGAACTGTTGGGACCGGCTCTGATGCGGCAACGGCGGCCGACGAAGAACCGTCGCAAAGCGTTCATCGCCGCGAAAAAGTGTGGCGTCATTATCCTCGCCTACATGCTGTTCATTCTTCCCGTGGACTTGATGAACTGCGCCCACCTGTGGCTCAACTTCGTGTGTGTTCAGTGCACCAGGATCACTACGTGGGGTTTTATGATTCATGGTTTTGTCTGTCCCATTATCTACCTCTTCCAAAACAAACTGTTGCGCACAGTTGTTATGTTGACGTTGCGTTGTCGCCGCATTGACGAGCACGCTCTGTCCCTCGGGGATGGTAGTGTAATGTGACGTAGCATACTCTATTGGTTGGTGCGTGACTTAGCATATTGGTATTGACATCATTTCATATAACTTCGCGCTGACACAATACACATTGTTGAGTTCTAAACCCAGCAGAGTAGATTTGATTTTACACCATTAATTATTATGTCGAAGTTACATTTAGAATGATATAACACCAACACGACATGTATGTAAAAGGAGGGTGCCAGCTCCTCTGCCCAGAATTGGCAGAGCAGTCATTTGTAATGGAAAGTCTGCTGTCTAGAACGTGGGAAAGTTAAACATCAAAGGGTATTGCGGTTAACTCTGCTCGCCTCGGCATTATTGCCAATCAATTTTGTTTTGAAACTGGATGTTTTGTTTATCATTTCAACATGTTGCAGGCGGAATCTTTCAATCAATCTGCGAACATTATTCCGAGTTTATTAACGTAACTAAACACATTTGCAACTTTCAACATGCATGCTATAGTCATTAGAACGTAACAGTAACGGAACAATAAAACCTAGGAGCTGGCACCCTCGCTTTAAGATATCCTCTCTATCCTTTGTTGGATATTTTCTTCAGTGCGTTTCTTTCCAGTTTAGATTAGTGTCCAAGGTAAAACGTTTAGTGTCCAAGATCAATCACAAGTGTCCAAGATTAATCATAAGGTATTAAGTTCACAGGCTGTTTTCAGTATTGCCGTTGTCTATTCTTAGCGTGGGAACGTGTATGTGTTTGGTAGGCATGTGAAGAATCATGTGGTTTTGTCTTGTTTAGAAACAGTTTCTTTATATTGAATAATTCTGGATATTTTAGTAGTTTGTACACATTTGAAATTGTCAACAGGTGCTAATAAAGATATGTCGTCAGAACGTTGTGAACAGGTGCTAATAAAGATGTGTCGTCAGAACGTTGTCAGCAGGTGTTAATAAAGATATGTCGTCAGAACGTTGTCAACAGGTGCTAATAAAGATATGTCGTCAGTACGTTGTCAACAGGTGCTAATAAAGATCTGTCGTCAGAACGTTGTGAACAGGTGCTAACAAAGATATATCGTCAGAACGTTGTCAGCAGGTGCTAATAAAGATCTGTCGTCGGAACGTTGTGAACAGGTGCTAACAAAGATATGTCGTCAGAACGTTGTCCACAGGTGCTAATAAAGATATGTCGTCAGAACGTTGTCAACAGGTGCTAATAAAGATATGTCGTCAGAACGTTGTCAACATATGCTAATAAAGATATGTCGTCAGAACGTTGTCAACAGGTGCTAATAAAGATATGTCGTCAGAACGTTGTCAACAGGTGCTAATAAAGATATGTCGTCAGAACGTTGTCAACAGGTGCTAACAAAGATATGTCGTCAGAACGTTGTCAGCAGGTGCTAACAAAGATGATTAAATCAAACATATATTGAATACTGAAAGGTAAATATATATATATATATATATATATATATATATATATATATATATATATATATATATATATATATATATATATATATATATATATATATATATATATATATATATATACACATAATACACATTATGCTATACCAACAATTAATCATTATGGAACACGACATGTTATGGTTAAATATGTGACTGGATTTCTTAAATTTCAGTAAAGTTGTTATTGTTTATGTTTGTTAATTAAACAACTTCTAAATCCACGCAGGGCCCATTATTGATATATGGTCAGTGGTCAGTGATATCGACGTTCTCAATAAGCGAAAGGAAGAAGAGGGATGCATGTAAATGTCTTGTTTAAATATTGGAATACATTTTGCAATATTGAATTTTTCTGGGAATATATCACTGTTTACAATTTGGTTAGTTACATAATTTTTTTATGTTAATGATTTATAAACGTGGGCTGTATTGTTTTTTAACAATTTAGATGGAATGAATTACTTCGCATTGTTTCTTCGAATGCCTAACAAATGCTGGCATATTACAAATGTTATTTTTACTCGCCTTTCCATTGCATGGCCAACGGCCCAGCCATCCAGCATTACTTATTACACAAAGCAATAGGAAAGTCCTTACTGGGTACTGTTTAGCCAGCAGCTGTGAGGTATAATTAGGCAGTATTGATCATTGGACCTACGCATACACTCCACAAGGATCAGGCAGGAATGAATGAATGAATGAATGAAAGAATGAATGAATGAATGAATGAATGAATGTGCGTGCGTGAATGCATGCGAATAACCTTAGGATTCGCTCAATGCTCCGGCTTATCAATGAAAACAAATTGACGTGCACAATTAACGACTGGTGTTTGCCATAAATATAATAGCAGTTTTAATAAATCCGAACAGTTCTATTCGATTGGAAAGGCTCTTTGTTAATCTCCTTAACGGAGGCTGTCTTCGTGTCGTGTGCTCCTCCACAGAGTTAGAAGGAACTCGCTACCGGAAACGAGTCGCTGCGTGCGTAGATGCTGCCTCTTTGTGCGCGCGCAAAGACGCGTTTCCGGTGACGTTGCACGCCACGTGACGACAAAAAGACGTGTCGCGAGTTGTCCGTGCGAGCGCCTTCGCTGGCCGCTCCTATGACCGGAGGCGTGGGAACACGATTGACCAGAACGGAGCGGGTGGATTGGACAGATGCTTGTAGTGGAGCGGCCACTGAATCTTCACATCCGGGACCTTGCTCCACGTCGCCACCATGACTAAACAGCCCGAGAGACGTGTGAGCACCCGGTCTGCCCGCGTTAGTAAGTGCAGGCAGGCACACACTTCCGGTCGCACTGCATTGTTAAGTAAACCAAACACGTTGTGATTAGGGTCATGTTTTTTTGTAATATTTTAATATATATATATATATATATATATATATATATATATATATATATATATATATATATATATATATGACCATATATGATTTGTTTATTGTCCTGAATAGCTTAGCAAGTCGTGTTTCAAAACCAGTGATATTAATTAATCTAATAATGAATTTTTTTAATGTAAGTGTTATATTTTGCAGTATATAATTAAGAGCGCCGGATGCACACTCAGCTGACGACATATATAAATATATACATTGAAATCCTACTTGCAATTCGTTGGTGGACAACTTGTTACTCAATGATGGATTTCAACTATTGTTTACCAGTCACGGTTAACAACAAATACTTCCCTTATGTTTGTATCTATCCCTTATGTTTGTTTCGTAGTGGAGTTGACGTGCACCATAAAGACCAATGTTCTGTCTTGTTATAAGTATTTCATGTGCATATTGTATAATGAATATGTCACTTTAAAAGGGTACTCTCATTTTCTATGCTTAGAAGTTACCAAACTAAGGAACAGCTCCAGAGATATAGGGCCCAGAACACTTAAAAACCTTGTAATCGCAAACAAATACATATTTTCACAATACCGCTGGTGAGCTCATATAAAAAGATGTGCTGAAACAATTAAATACAGCATAACGATGATATAACAATAGCAGTGTACCCTTCAAGTAGTATAAGTTCATAAACTGGAGAGCGTGCTGCTTCAAAACTGTCCACATTCAACTATTCACCATACATATATGTAAATAAATGCAAATGAAAAATGAAAAATGCAAAGGGCGTGGGGAATGCATGCAAATAACCTTGGATTCGAATCCCCGGATCGATGCAATTGCTGCACAATTAACGACTGGTGTTGCCTTTTGCGAAATGCGCTACGTTTGGAAGGGCCGAATCCCCGTTAAGGGATGCGTCTTCGTGCGTGTGCCCCCCGATTGAAGGATGCTACGGGCGAGCGCTGCGTGCGAATGCTGCCTTTTTGGCGCGCAAAGCGCGTTTGG
>JAODUO010000189.1:650000-683625 GCA_025642075.2 Ridgeia piscesae
TATGTTCTTGCTAATGCCCATGATACTCTGTATCAGATTTGCCTATGTTCTAGCCACTGTCAATGATACTCTGTATCAGATTTGCCTATGTTCTAGCCACTGTCAATGATACTCTGTATCAGATTTGCCTATGTTCTAGCCACTGTCAATGATACTCTGTATCAGATTTGCCTATGTTCTACCCACTGTCAATGATACTCTGTCTACATTTAGCTACTGTCCTTGATATTCAGCTTTGTCTACGTTCTGGCTACTGAACATAATACTCGGCCTCACGTTAGCTACGTTCCGCCTGTTTTTCATGATCACAGCATGAACCATTACAACGACTCCTAAATGTAAGCATTTAGCTTGAGAATATTTGTAAAGGGTAATAAAAAGGCAATTGTTTGGTTGTCAACAGCGTCATTTTCTTTGAACGGCAGTAAGGACAGCAAAAAGCACAACTGACATCAAATAACGGTTGAAAAGTGAAGCTACAGCAATCAGTGACACACACGGCGGCCGTCTGGGATAACTACGCAGCGCCGCTATCGTCTCAATGCTGTAGCTTATCGATTTCACTGAAACAGCGCACAAGTCAGTATAGCTCTGCGTTCAGGTGTAGAAAAACAGACGTTACTTTGAAGGCAGTTATTTATTCTTCAAATGGGCACTCTTATTTATCATTAAACATGACGCTCCCGCCCGCAATGTGCTGATGTCACGCCTGTAAGTACACGCCGTAGCCAATGCTGCGCCTATGAGACAACTTCAGGACTATCATATTTCTCAGTCTTGAAGTTGTAAAGTTGTCATTCATTTTTACAGCCATTTCTGGCGAGACACCATGAAACCGCAAGCATCAATATCTTCACAGTGAAAAAATAGGAAAGTCCTGAAGTTGTTGTATATAAAAATAAAAGAGTAAGCTTGTGATAAGCTAGTAACAGTAATATATTATAGTTTGAAATGACAAATAAAAGTACCCATTTGAAGAATAAATAATTGCCTTCAAAACAACGTATGTCTGTGTACATATGAACCCACAGGTGTAATGATGTATGAGTTGTTTAAGTGAAACTGACAGTCAGCATTCAAAGGATATCACCGCTGCATAGTTATTCTAGATTGCCGCCGAGTCTGTCACTGGATATAGCGGAGTGGTGCCTCTTGCCATCTATTCTTGTTGGTGAAAGGGAGGAAGGGAGGAAGGGAGGAAGGGAGGAAGGGGGAAGGGAGGAAGGGAGGAAGGGAGGAAGGGAGGAAGGGAGGAAGGGAGGAAGGGAGGAAGGGAGGAAGGGAGGAAGGGAGGAAGGGAGGAAGGGGAAGGGAGGAAGGGAGGAAGGGAGGAAGGAAGGAAGGAAGGAAGGAAGGGAGGAAGGGAGGAAGGGAGGAAGGGAGGAAGGGAGGAAGGGAGGAAGGGAGGAAGAGAGGAAGGGAGGAAGGGAGGAAGGGAGGAAGGGAGGAAGGGAGGGATGTAGGGAGGGAGGAGATATGAAGGGAGACGGAAGGTGGAAGGGAGGGGCGAGAAACAGAGGGAGAAAGAGAGAGGAGAGAAGGAGAAGAAACGGAGGGAGACGGAGGAACGGAGGGAGGGACGAGAGACGGAGGGAGGAGGGAGGAAGGTAGGCAGAGTGGGAGGGAGGGATGTGGAGGGAATGAGGCAGGGAGGGAGGAAAGACGGGAAGGGGGAGAGGGAGAGGGAGAGGGAGAGGGAGAGGGAGAGGGAGAGGGAGAGGGAGAGGGAGAGGGAGAGGAGAGGGAGAGGAGAGGGAGAGGGAGAGGGAGAGGGAGAGGGAGAGGGAGAGGGAGAGGGAGAGGGAGAGGGAGAGGGAGAGGGAGTGTGTTGTATATGAGTGTGAACTGGTGCCATTCCCTGTATGTGTGAAGATCTGTAAATACAGTTGAACATAAACGCGGCCGATGTACTGTTTGATCTGTTCAAACCGTGTATGAAAGATCTCAGGATAACGACCGAGCCGTGTGGTGTATCAATTGCTAAAGTTGGCGATAATACGACTGTTGACTTGTGCCTGTATTGAATACAGCTACGATTTGTCAGATAACACCACCGGTCGGTTTATGAGCATGTACTCATAACATATGATTAGTAATAAACGCGACAATCTTTACGTTCTGAATCAACTCTTTAGAACAATGGCATACATTGGCATACGGCCGTACAACGAGCAGTACAACAACAACTGGCGACTGACTATTACTGACTGACCCGTCTACTTCGCGATCTTGGCAACCGGAACATACTCGTGACTGCTTCGTTAGTTGAGAACCTATTTGTTAGCTGTACGGACCTGTTCTATATTCACGAAATCGAAATAATTTCTACAAATTCGCCGTGATATTCTCAACCGATCAGGTGAGTTCGTGTGGTGGTTAGTACATACGATTGGCAAGCCGGCGCTTTGATTACAATATCCATACACAGCAGACATTGTTAGTGTACGTTGTATAACAATCTACCTCTCAACACTGGGGACTGTGTACCCTCGTGACCCAGAGATCATGGTAATATTGATCCCGTCTCAATGTTGAGCATAAAAGAAACACCGAGGCGATAAACACTGGCAGTGCTAGCATAGATAAAACAGGTCAACTAGAGATGTAAGATGTAAGCACAATATAATTATAGACTAGAGACTAGTCAGTCAGTAGAAGGTTGCCGAGCGCCGCCCACAACCAGGAAGTAGGCGTGTATATTTGCGGTGCGGTTCGCACACATACGTATGTTTCATATTTTGTCCCAGTGTTGTGAGTAGTCCGTCGGCAAATGTCAAGTAATTCAAGCTAGGTCATGTTTTTAGGTATAATCTTGGCAACAGGTTTTAAAATCATCTAAATAGTATATAGAACTTAAAAACCCTTGTTGCCATTTTTATATTTGGTCCCATAGTGATTTAGCGGCCATTTAAAAAATGGCAGCCAAATTTTATTTTGCCGTATGTTAATAACTGTTTCATCTAGATAAATAATTGTGGTATGTGGATATATGTTCTATGTGACAAGGATGTCAAATTTGTGTGTGTGGAATTTTCCGGCTTTCGCGTCCGCCATTTATGGCTGTCGTCAATACAAATGTCACAATATCTCAAAAACTACATCACAAGCTATCCAAATTCATCAACATTACTGCTCAATGTGATGTAGTTTTTTGGAGATATTGTGAACATAGACTTCAGCCACAAGGTCACAATCAATTAGCCATCCTCGATGACAATGACAAATCTGCCTTTGTCTACGATATAGCTGGGTACATGAGCTTTCATAGCCGGATAAATTACCGCGATCATGACAAAACAGCTACTTATATATATCTATATTTGTTTGTGGGGTATGCTAATTAGGGCATGATGATCAATAAAACGAATACGGTATGTTGATTATATCCTTCAATTGTCTAGGTTATCGTGACGAAGTTGACATACGTGCCTGGTGTACATAACATAAGTCCCTCGTTGATCACGGCCATGGCCAGGAAACCATCGATCGATGACACATGTCTGGACGATTTACTAGAGTGCATCATTTGTTTTGGGCCATTCACCAACCCAAAGATGCTGCAGTGTGGACATACCTTCTGTCAGGAGTGTCTACAGGAGCACCACAACGCCAGCCAGGAGTACCGTCGTCGTCCATCTGCCAGTATATCTTGTCCCACCTGTCGAGAAGAAACACCGATTCCACCCCGTGGAATCGCCGGGCTGCGTCATGATTTCAAGGTGAGCCAAATGGAGGAGGTTCTCCGAAAAGCAAAACAGTCCAACCGTCGTTTAACAAACACGTGTGCGCTGTGCGCGTCTCAGAACAAGACTATTGGAGCGAAGGTGTACTGCGTCAGCTGTGACGCCAACTACGGTGATGGTTGTCTACGCAAACACAGCGCAAACCCAGTCTTCAAGTACCATACTGTTATCGACAGGTCGACACAGGTGGACTCGGACCAGACAGAACTTCCATGTCAGGTATGTTTGTTATATTGCTAATATTCCACCGGTTTGTATGTTATGGGAGTATATACAATTATGTATTATGCTGTATATTCAAATGAAATTAAATAATGGTGTAAAGACGCCATGTTTTCTAGACAAGTTATATAATCTTCTTACACAACAACAGGTTTCTACAACAGTGGTCCGTATAATAATTTTTGGCATCGACCCTAATGTCGAGGTCGCTGAACTCGCTTGAAGATAAATAAATAAATTCAAATAATTATATAATAATAATAACTGTTATTGTCCATTCATAGAATAGGGATGCACATTGCATTTAGGAGTTTCCATAAAACATAATATTTAAATCTCAAAGTAATGTATGTACACAGTAAAATAAAGTATGTACATATGTAAACAGTAGCTGTAAAAATAATAATTATCAGATATTGGAATAAATATGCTAAAACAATATGACAATAGTTTATGATGAATACATAAATATGATAAAACAACATTGCAGTGGCAGCGGTAGATAACTAATTATCAAATATTGGAATAAATATGCAAAATCAATACAAATTATGACAATATTATACACTAGTATAACCAAAACGTTACAGTGAAAGCGGTAGGAACTGTGACACGTCGGTCAATCATTCATTTTCTGTGGCTGATTCAAATATTTGATGGAGTATGGAATGGAGGATTTAAGGGCAGACTGGGTTCTTACAGTTGGCATTCTGTATCTCCTCCCGGAGGGGAGAAGGTTGCACTGGTTGTCTAAGAAGTGGGTGGGGTCAGATAATTTATTTTGCCATTTGCAGTGTTCTTATAGGGAATAACAACACATAATGCTTGAATTCGTATTATATTACATCCTTTGTATATTTTCATACCCACCAAGCTCCCGCCAAAAAAATTCGAATTAGAAATTCCACACTTTATACAGTGACAGTGGAATTGATCGAATATGCATATTTTTGCCATGCTTCCTGGGTGCCCAGTTGTGACGTCAGAGAGGACAAATACAGGCACCAGACGCACCGTTTCTTTGCATTCAGAACATGTTTACAAGGATAACGTTTGTGTCGAAACGAAAGTCAAAATGAATTATTATGCGATGACTTAAGATTCCTTACAAATAATTTGTTTTGAAGAATTGACGCCATATGTTTCGGGGAAGCCTGTCCGAGATTCGAGATCCCCGCTGTCTTCAGCTGATTTTCAAAGTAATTGTATCGATTGCAGTCTCCTTGACATGATCTACACAAGGACACATACATTATAAACACATAGTATGTGTTTAACGGCAGAAAAACGTTGTATAAGCCATGAATAATCATTAGTATGCCGATGTGTGAAGGAGAATGTGTAAATTTAATATAACACTTTACATCCGGGAGTAAAATGCTGATTGTTATCATGGCTCAATTGGTAGACGCGATCGTTAGGTGCGTTAGATGTTATAATCGGATTTTATCATCACCGGTTCGAACCCAACACGGAGCTATTGATATCTTGTTTTCACTGTTTGGTTTAAACTTTTCACAAAATATTAATTATAAAGCGAATCATAAAGCAATGATGTAGACTACTGCATGTTTTTTTAATAATAATTATCATGAACATATGTTAATTGCACATAACGGCGGTGTATATTTCTCAATTTAATATATCAAGACAAAACACAATTTGTTTTCACGTGTAATAACAATGTTTTAAATTTATAAATCTACATCATCGTTATAATTATACAACTACCATATTTTAATTTTCGTCGTGAATAAATAATGATTACAACAATAAAACACAAGCACTACATCAATCATTGGTTTTCAAATGATTCGGTTTATAATTATTATTTGATGCAAACCAAACAAAACTGTAAAAAGACATTAATGGTTTTGTGTAAGGTTCAAACCGATGTCCTTCCGATTTTTAAAGCGAACATACCTAAAAACGCGTTTACCGACTGAGCTATGCAGATCAGCGGTATTTAAAGTGTTACTTTTCAATTTACAACTCCTCCTTCATACATCGGCATACTAGTGATATTAATATATTATATAACATATCTGTCTAAAGTTAAATGTTTGTAATGTATGTGTCCTTGCGTGGATTATCTTCACGGGCTGCAATAAATAAAATTCTCCGAAAACGAGCCGAAGGCGGGGGCGAACCCGACGCTCAGTCAGCCACCGCGAAACCTCCGGCTTCAATTTTGGAAGTAAATTGATTCGTGTGGAACCATAAGACATAAATGTGTTACCTGTGATGACTGTTGTTTGTCTTACATCGGAATATCGCACACTAATTTGGTTATGACGCTCGATTCTACCCCAAAACAATATTTGTAAACATGCTTAGAATATGTAGAAAGGTCCGCCTGATACCACGTGATAATCTTGCTAATTAACTTTCAGAATAGATATAAATGTAGAGGGATCACCGAAGATTGGGAATGACAAGGAGACCGATGAAAGAAGGAACATTATTTATTGTTTACATTGGGCGGTCCAATGACATCTTCATTCCTTCCTGATAAAGCATCAAAATAATTATTTAATATCGGCACGGCTCATTTTGAACAGAGTTCCTTGCTGATTCATCCATAATTCTATTAATATAATAAATACACATTCCGCCATATGTGTGCAAATAAATAGTTTGAAAGTTGCTTTTGATGAAGTGCTACAGACAGAAAACAAACCTCGTAAAAGACACATGTGAACTTAATATCCATCCGTGCGTCCTTTGTGTGGAGCAATTTTGCCTCGGCTTTACGGTGGGTTCACAATGTGCATCATAAAATATAAACATAGATTCAAGATGATAATTTAGAGTCCACACAGTTACTTTTTTAAGTCACCACGAAATATAGACAGCAAGTGTGTGTATACTAGACATGTACTAACAATTAGTAGTTATGTTATTGGACAACATATACATTATTTTGGTCAATCACATTAATTGATTATTGTAGTGTTTCACAGAATGAGATGAAGTCACTCTGTTTTAGCAATGTGTTCTGGAATGAATAGCAGTAACTTGTATTTTTGCAATATACTTCTCATAACAAAGGTATCTTTGAAAAAGGAACTTGTAAAAATCTGATTGATCTGTTTCCCATTAACATATTCATTCTTCATTCAGACAGTCTTTCACAAGCCTGTCGGCTTTCTCTGTGACTTGGTCTGACATAGATATTTCTCTACAAGCTGTCTGCACTTAGCATGGCATCTCAAAAAAGGATGTGATTGAGCACAGGCTCCTGTGACTTCACAATGGAATCATGAAAATATGTATTATGTATAAAACAGGGATACAACATCGCTTCTGTTGCAAACACAACCACTATAACATAATCACTAGATCACTACAAAGAGTGATTATCTGAAGAAAAAATGCTTCTAAAATAGATTCACAAGACACAAAGAAAGAAATCATGACATCCTTTCACTCGCATGAACCTCTAGTCTGTCACTATCAGTTTACTTGTAAATAATTCACGCTCTCCTTTAATGATGTGATTAACAACATTTCTTCGATCGACTCAAAACAAAACCACCAACATAACATACAATAATGTGCTCTTGCCCTACTTCACCTAAATCAAAAATTGGTCCTGATGAGGTCCTCCATGACCTTAAATATAATGAATGAAGAGATATGTATGGTAAGTGAGACAGTCGACAGGTGCAATTAATATGCCTTGACAATGACGAAATTATGCCCATGAGTTATTTTGACAAAGATGAGAAGACCTCAAATTTCAAACACTTGTTCAGTGGTGATGCTATCACTGTGGTGATTCCTTGAGACTTGTACTGAAAATAGAATACAAACAATATAAATATAATACTAATATTAAAGTGGAAATACGTAAGAGAAATAGTAACTGTATGTAATGTATACATATCAGCATCCAAGATGTTATAATCAGCTACGAGCAACAAGAAGAAGCACCAGGAAGAGTAACATGTTTGGAGGCCTTTTTTGGCTCCACGTAATATTATAGAATGACTGTAAACACGCTAAAAAGATCCGCCTATTCAATGACGTCTACCTCCAATCATTGTCATAGTGATAGTCAGACATATAATCACTCAAGGCTCACTCACAATGACAATGGCCAATGCCACTGCCATGGTCTCGATCATGAAGCCATGGCAAGACAAGAAACCTTATTTTGCAAGCAACAATTTACCAAATCAAGTCAGTTTTGTATTGGCAGACAATGGGCATTTCAATTTAAGATTGCCAACAGTATTAATTATTAACTATGCAAAGCTGAATTGGCCATGGAATAATGTCAGCATTGACAATGTCATTTGCAAGTTGCCTTTTATCTGCTAATAATAAATTTTGTTCAATGACAGATTCACAAGGATGAGGAAAGTCGCTACTTCTGTGAGCTTTGCAAGACCAGTTTGTGCACATTGTGCATCTTCGAAGGCCACGCGGACCACAATGTCACCCTGATAAAGTTGGCCAATGACACAAAACAACAGACACTCCACCACCGTGAAAAGGTCATTAGTGGCAGAGATAGGCATAAGCGCGATGCGAACACAACGCTGAAAGAGATAGAGTCATCTATACGGACATCATGCAGCCAGGTATCTTTACAGTTTGGGTTTATCCATATGAACGAAGTCACGAAAAATGGACATTTTAATTTTCTAAATCTCTGAAGTTTGGTACACAGTCATTAGCATGAATTTCCCATTCAAATTTTTTTAATGGTTAATACATGGTCATGTCTATGCGGAAACAAAGCTTTAGCAAAAAATACAAGATTATCTGGAGGTAACCTTTTTATTTGATATTTTAAAAGAGGGTATGCTTGGGTGAAACTATAACTGTTTACTTCCACTAGTTGCCAATTATTAACTATTTTCAACAAGAAACAGTAGTTTTTGGAGGGTTGTTTTATCACAATATTTCTTAAATAAAAAGTAATTTGAGAAATTAATGTAATATTCTTTCTTTTCAAATATACTGATACGTTTTCTTGAATCATGTTATTTAGTCAATTATTTACCTCTCAAGAAAGTTTTATTTTTCTGCGTATATTTCGGCTGTCTCTCTCAGCATTCTTCAGTGGACTGACTTTCACGGTCGTGTCACAAGACCTACATCATGTGACACAAGCTGGAGCATGACCGACGGGAGTTCCTGGCCAATGTCTCTGTTAAGTGACGGCTTCCCCTGTTAATGGCCTTTTTGACTTTTCTCCAATGCAAGTTCTCTTCAAGGTCTAGGATATTTACATCCCTCATTGACCTCTGATGGCCTGTGTTTATAACTTGTGTTCACTTACCGCTGATATGGGTGACGACACGATATGCGTTCATTAAGCCATCACTAATTGGAAACATCGGCCGGGAAGTCCCGCCGGTCACGCTCCAGTTTGTGCCATATATTGTTCGTAATGGGATACGACCGTGGAATTGAGTCCGTTGAAGAAGGCTGTGAGAGAAATATATGGAGAAAACCAAAAAAGGTTTCTTGAGAGGTAAATCATTTACTAAATTAAAATAACATTCCTTCTTCCTAACAAACCACCCTGTATAAATTTCCCAAAAATAGAAATTGAGCAAACATTGTAGCTCATCAAATAAATTAGTGGAAAATGATAAAATTCCCCTATGTAGCGTCCATCATCGCAGGCCAGGGCTGTACCAAGCAACGTACTCCTGGTGTATACCCTGTGCCTAGTACAGAAGTTAGCCAAGTATAGTTGTTGACTTCTCCAGTCGGACTCCCTCAACCCGCGAGAGTTAAGCAGCGCAAATATCTGCCCCAAGTCGAAGATGAATAAATAATTGCTGGGAATTTCTGCCACAACAAAAGACAGTAGACACAACACTGTTCATCTTTTGGATGAACAAGCACCTCATCATTGACCTTAATAGTGTCATTGTGTAAAAAAGAAAATTTCACATGAAAACGACGTTGAATATAATCCTATCAAATCGTTATGTATTGTCTTCAACCCACGTGGCTTTCATCTGAAATGTTCAGGTATCTATATGAACATAAACAAGCCTTGCGTATATCAAAGAAGCATACTATTTAGGTCTAATACTAAGCAATGACCTAAAAAACGATTTTGAGACATCTACATAACTGTTATGCCAGGTCTAAAAGCTTTATCATAACATTTCACCACAGTTCCGCAGGTGTTAAGCTACATCTGTTTCATGCATATTGTTGTACAATTTATTGTTCTCAACTATGGGTTCACTTTAATAAGGGCACTTATTTAAAAACTATAGTTGCCTACAACAATATACATAGACGTAGTTTGGGATATAGCTGATGCAATTGATACATTTGACATAAGCAATAATAGTTATGTTTTTAAAATGTATGTTTAATATAAATAACAACTTTATTAAGTAGTATAGTAAAAGGCCCAATGTGGTGTAGCTGGGTTAAATCACTGCACACTGTAAACCAGTGAGATATATCTCATATCTTGCATATATGTTTATTTTATATTTTAAAAGTTATTAATTTGTTTACTTAACTTAACAGTTTACCTATTTTATCAATTATATTTTGTAACGTTTTATTTTCAAATAGTGTTTATCGATATGTATACATTGCATTCTTATTATTCAATCATATGTATTGCTGATTATCTTATGTATTATACTACACCTTTACACTTAGCTAATTTATAATCTGATTTTTATCAACTCATGTTTAACATATTTACCTTGTATGTATCAATTATGGATTTTAACCTGAAATAACTGTATTCCTATTCGCATTCGATACCCCTGGGACATGGACCATGGCATATTCATTCATTTTCTTGTTACCAGGTGGTCAGTGCAAATATGCATGGTACTGTCTGGCCCGGACGTACGGAATGGCACGATCCGGTGAAATTTTTGTAAACATATCGCACATGAATAACATTGACAATTATCATCTTGTGTTACTGCAGGCAGAGTCTGCTATCAACAGACGAGCTTCTGACATGATTGAAAGCATCAACAAACAAAAGGCTGACCTCTTGGATCAACTGCATCACACGCGAGACCAGAAACTTGAGAACCTGCAGACAAATGACCATTACATACAGGAGGCTCAACATGTGCAGGTAAATAATCACACAGCTCATACCTGGCCACAAAGCTTCTCACTCTCTGTTTAAACAATACATTGTTCTATCGTCTGTCTGACTAAGGTGACACGACATGCAATATTCACTTAAAATGTGGTAGCTTGGTATAAGTTATTTCTGTGTTTGGTTTGCCTAAGGGATCACTGGATACAAGATTTTTTTTTAAAGTTGATAAATTTACATTGAAATTAATATTTTATGATTTTCTTTTTTCTGTGCATAGCCATTCTTGTAAGTCATCTGGCCTTTTTAGATCTGTTTTTAACAGAATTGTTTTTGTATCCCTAAATCTGTCACCTTCAAAAATCTCTGGTCTATAATCCAGATGTTTGATCACTATTTTAATGCACAGGCATTTGATATTTACCTCATCATTATTGTGTGGAAAAGTGGTATATATTGATTGGTTAGTTTTGGACTTTTTCAGTTTTGTAACCGAAACGGTAAAAATCTGAAAAAATGGTACCTAAAGTATGATCTAAGTATTTTTGTGTGTTTTAAGAATACTGGATGTTGCAAATAAGCAGCATTTATGGTAGCCTTGCTGTATATGTAAATATCATAATGGCTCTACAAGTAATACTTCATTAATAGTGACCCAAATAAAATTTTGTTTTTCCCCCCCCCCTTGATGAGCACGGAGCCATGGCATATTTGTAATAATTTGAAGAACAAAAAACAAATAGGCATTGTTCACCACCATTATTCTAAATATATTCTTATGTTTGGGCAATGGTTGTTCAAGTATTTTAGCCTCCCTTTAATGCTTGTCCGCATATTTGATCACAAACACTAGTTGTTGTTTCTGGCAGTATATTCAATGTCCATTTGTAGGAGATGGTTTCCACATTTATAGTTACTTATAACCTAATTATAGGACAACATCATGTTATGATTTTAATATAGTATTCTGGTACGCGCTTCCGTCAGAGGTCATAAACCTCCCCAGGTCCACAAACACCCAGTGTAAACCTTTTCTGAACCTCCTATGCTTCTAAGGCAGAACAACGGTGGCATGGTCGACTTTCGTGGATGAAATCCATTTTATCTGTCATTTATCTTCACCATTTCTCTCAAACTTATCCTATCACCTTTTCCAAGAGATACAGACCATTGTAAAGAAGTGTGATCCCTCTGAATTGGCTATGATTTAAAGTATCTCCTTTCTGTTTGTAAATTGGTGGAATAACACTTTTCTACAATATTCTGGGACATAACTTCTCAAGGCGTAGCTCAGCACTTCAGTCATCCACTTCTCTCCTCCGTGTCCTAGCGAGCACCTTCACTACCTCCTCGGTATTTCTTATGGTGTATGCGTCGTGTTCTTTTCATCATACCCATCTGTGTCTGCACCTCCTTATGCTTGATGTCTTCAATTGGACCCTGTACAGCCTGAATTCCTCTCTGCCTGTACTTTTAACCTTCTTGTAGCTGCTGATCGTGTCAACCTGATGTTAGTCAGTCGGTATATATATTTTTTTCTTACCTTTCCCCTTTAGTTCCCCATACGACTCTTTCTATATATCCTTGATACAGCAAATGATCACTTGCTTTCTGTCTTTGCTTCCTTGTATCTCCCCAGATCTTCTTCATCTCTTGATATTTGCCATTTCTCGTACCTTTTTCTTGTCTCTGCCACCGCCTCCTGCCCCCTCTTGTCCCACCACCAATCTACACAACATTACCAAATGAGATATGGAACATTTACAAAGTATCCTTCCAATATACCTTATTTTGTTCATGGCAAATGCTTTCATGATATTAATTTGCTGATTTCTGAGCAGGACGTACTACGCACAACCGAAACAGCCACCCAGGCTCAGATGCTTGCTCACAGGGACATGCACGCCTTGACGTTGGTGTCTCGTGACAACGCGTTTGTGCAGTTTCAGGCAGCAATTCAAGATCCAGTTATTGGAAAGCTTGAAGGTACGTAAATTCCATTGTTAACGGTATCAATCTCGTAGCATGAATTATTTGAGGCGTCGGACAGGATGAGGTAGATAAGGTAGTATTTGTTATTGACTTATATGCAGAATACTCATAAAATAAAATACATACAATTATATCAATTTAGTTTTCCTATAATAGATCAAGTTATTTCCATATACTATATATGGAATTTTTATACAGCTGTATGTAGGTATACATTATTGATCATTATTGAAACAGACCTTTGACATTCTAACCGAGGCATAAACTGACTGCCGAGAATGACGGTGCGGGAAATTTAAAGGTACCCTCTCTTTCCCACATGGTCGTGTTTGAACACGACAAATGACGTGACGCATAGGGTATATTTCTCAATCATTTAGGAAAAAAGTGCCGTACAAAACAACCTGGAACCTCTATATACGTAATGATTATTATGTATCTTAGTGCAGCATTCATACCCGAAAAAATGTCTTCATACATGATGTTTGGCGATTTGGTTACAAAAATAATTTATCGATGTGGTGTCAACGGCCATTTTAGATTTGGCCCTCTGGCGGAAAATGCCACCATTTTGTAGAGAGACCGGGGTCCATAGAAGTCAAATCAATCGTCAAATCTTAGTTGCCAGAGAATGGTCACGAAACTGTAATTCTAGACCCTACTATTAGTCTTCTGTTGTTTAAAATTATTACTGTGAGATTGAACTGCAGGTATATTCCATTGTTGAAATGTAGGCAAAAGTAAAAAAACATAAACATCATGTGATGTCATGGAAATGTTTGCTATGCTAACATTTATCAGCTTTCTTTCTCTGCAGCAAGTCATCATTATTTTCTTCATCTACACTAACAAAATCTTTTATATATCCTCATTATTTCTATAACTAGTCTTTTTCATTTACATTGTAAGCATCCTCTATATCTTCAAAATCGATGTCTTTTATCATCGTCCTCATCATCATCGTCATCGTTATCATCATTACTACACTACCAGTAGATGTGTTACGTTACCAATCAGTTGTTACAGTACACATGTTGATTTGCTACATTACCAGTGGGGCATTATGTTACATGTTGATGTGTTATAATCCTCGTCAGTTCCAGAACAAAAGAAGCGCGTCACAGCTGCTGTTGAACAAGGTAGGTTTATGTTTTCTCGATGCACAAAGTTGTGATGTGATCTCAGCGATTACCGACCATCATTGGGTTAACTTTCGAACAAACTATCCTTGGTTCTTCATAAACGCGATACATAGTCATAGATACAACACTTTGGGAGCAGATGAAAATTTCAACTTGTATCACCGTGTGGGAGTGGGAGGGATTTAAGGGCCTCAATATTGAATTAATTTTGTGATATTATGATCAGTGTCAAGGGCATGCATTTTTAATAAAACCCTCATGCTACTCTAGCTGCAATGTCTTCCAACTGCATTGTTGATCCCCACACGTTTCTAACACTACTCCTCTCCCGACAGTGCACAACTCTCGAAAAATCTCGTCTAGCTCTATAAACGTGTGCTTCCATGTCATTCCTTGTCTTATCGTCAGCATTCTTTACCGCGTTCATGTTATGTCCTTAAGCATGAATCGTTGCATCCAGCTTAGTTCCCCTCTCCTTGGTTTTCTCGCTGTTTCTTTCCAGGCTTCCCTCATTGTGCTTACTCCGTTGTTACGTTGTATATTTAGTTAAACTTAGTGTTGATTCACGTGACAACTTACTTAGTCTTATAGTCATTGCAGTGTAAACATAACATTCACATAGAAAAATATATAGGATGTTGAATCACAATAGTGTTTATGAACAAGAACTTTACAGATAACTGTTGACATCCTAGTGACCTGCTTACGGAAGTTTGTGCTTAAATGAAGTTGAAACAATACACTGTAAATATGAGTACATTTTTATTAATATGATATGGAGTCTTATGTTTCTGACATTTAAAAGCCACGAATAGTTCAAACGATGTCTCATTGAAGCCGCTCGTGATGACGTGGAGTGTTCTATGAGTGTGCTTGATTCAGCTGATGCCGCTGGGATACAAACAAACTAGATATGACATATTATCAACATTTGGTTGATATACATGTATGTGTTTACTTAATTAATTGATATAATATGTGTTAATTAGTAATAAACTAAGCCTTTTTATAAAATACAAACGATCGAATTTGTATAAATAATACAGTTTGTAAAATGTGTGACTTCATATTCCAATAAACAATAAGTTGATTGGGTATTAATGTATACACAATACCAACCAACAGTTGTGCCCAATGCTTAACAATGGCCAACTGAGTCACAATTTGTTTCTTTGTATGTTTAAGATCTACTGACAAATGAGCAGTTACATCGTGCACTGATTAAAGTGTATGTTGTAATATATAATATATATATATATATATATATATATATATATATATTTTAATATATATATATATATATATTTGTATATATATATATATTGATATATATATATATATATATATACAAAATGTGTCTGTGTGGTGTGTGAAATAAAACTTACATCCCAGAGAGTTGTGGTGACCAGAAATTGCACTGATTAAATTATTTTAAAAATAACTGGACATATTATGTTATCTGCCATCATCACCCTATATATTGTTATAACTACTGGTGGATCATTCCTTGCCATATATAATGAGGCATTAGGTAGTTCCAAACACTCTTAGCAATCTGACATAAGCCATCGTTACATCAGTGGTTTTGTCCGAGTGATTGATTCAAACCTCCTGTTGCTGTTTCTATCCTTGGACAAGTTTATTCAGTCCTGGTTACTCGAGTTCGGTCATCATATTAGTGTATTTACGATAATATAAACATTATTATATTCCGCGATTGCGATTTAGGATGCTGCCCAAACAGCATGCCACGTAGTCCCGTGTCCTGGCTAAATGTTGGGTCGTACTTCCATGACGCCACCAGCAGTCGCTAGGTGTCACAACAAATTGTGCATAAAATATACAGAACAACACGACTGAAAGGGACTTGACCAGGATGAAGGAGAGGGTTATCATTTGTTGAATAGGAGGACACAAAGTATTATAGGACATGTTTAATTCAGACTGGAAATAAAAATACAGTCACTTTCATTTATTCTTCCTTGATTTCAAGAATTCATATGCTTAGCTAGTGTATGCTTTGGAATCACAAACAAAATGTACAATATAAAAATTCTTCAACATTGCTTATTGCATCATGTTACATATTTTATTTGAAAAAAGTTGTTATAAAAATAGAATTAAAAAAATGTAACATCATTTATATCCAATTGCATGCAAGCTTGTTGTATACAATCATGTTAGGTGAGAATATGTGTAAACGTGTCCTCACTTGCTCGTGTGTGAGGTAGACATGTTTGCATGAAGGCATACATCAGCAGCAATAAATTATCTGGTGTCACATGCCTGTTTAAACACAACCTTGGCAACATGTGTCATTATCAACTATAACTACGTTGATGCATTTTGTTTCAGCCCAAGTGGTTCACCCCCCGCGGCCAGTGACACAGGAAGAATCTGAAGGTATGTGTCCTATGAGTGATGCCATGCAGGCTACATGAATCCACTCTGTGGCACCTTAATGTTATAATGCTGGTTTTTTAAAATACAAATGCACCTAATTTTCAAAAGACTGTTATATATGATGACACCATCAAGATGGGCATTATATCAAATTGTTAAGATGTATATATTAAATAAATATAAAAATGTATGCCAAATTATCGGATATTTTGAAGATAATAATTTGAACATTAGCTGCAAGATGGCACCACATTAAATTGTATCACGTGACACTTTCATGTGTTACACAAACATGTATGTTAGCAGTGCTGCTGACAGCTGTCTGTCTGCAGTCATGTGTTCCCGTCACGCACTGTGTTCTGTCGATATAGCACCGTTCGTTTTGGAATAATCTGTCTTTGCTATGTCAATATCAGACATGTACGTGTATGACACATGTGCCATTTGTACGTTCGTCCACCACTGACAGCTTATGCTACTTCATTTTGCAACTCACCCAAGCCTTGGTACTCGCACACTGAACATCTGTTGTGGATAATACAGTAAATATGGTAGACACAGACACACTGCACAAACCTTAGATGCACGGACAACATGTGTGCTAAAAGAATGTGCAAATGTGAATGCAAAAACATGTATTTGAGAACAATACTTCCACATGTATATATCTTTAGTCCTCCATTGTGTAAAACCATTACTACGTGACTGAACATTTGCATGTACATATAGTATATAGTACTTTCTATGAAAACAATTTGCAGGTATATTCCGTTATTGAAATATATTTTTTAAATCTAAACATCATGTGTTGCCATGAAAATGGTTGCTATGTTGATATTTCTCAGGTGTCTTTCTCTGCAAAAAGTCACAATATTTTTTGGTCTACACGATCGACATCATCTATATCTGCATTATTTCTGCCACAAGTCATAATTATCTTCTTCATCTATACAATCGACATCCTCAATATATCTTCATTATTTCCGCCACAAGTCATCATTATGTTCTTCATCATTATCTTTGTTTTTTGTCATCGTCCTCATCACCATCGTCATCACCATTACTACACTACCGGTAGATGTGTTACATTATTACTCGGTTGTTACAGTACACCTGTTGAATTGCTACATTACCAGTGGAGTATTGTGTCACATGTTGATGTGTTATAATCCTCGTCTGTTCCAGAACAAAAGAAGCGTGTCAAAGCTGCAGCTGAACAAGGTAGGTTTATGTTTTATAGATGCACAAAGTTGTGACCTGATCTCAGCGCGTATCCAACCAGTATTGGGTTAACTTGGGAACAAACTATGCTTGGTCCTTCAGAAACGTGATACATATTCTTAGGTACAGCAGTTTGTGAGCAGATGATAATTTCAACTTGTGTCGCCATGTGGGAGTGGGAGGGAGTTAAGGACCTCAGTATTGAATTAATTGTGTGATACGTTTTGGTCAGCGTCAAGGGCATGCATCTTTAATAAAAGCCTTCTTTAACAACACCTGCCACCATCGCTGCAATGTTCTCAAACTGCATGGTTGATCCCCAAAGTGTTTAACACTAATCACCTCGCGGCAGTTCACAAATCTCCAGAACTAACTAAGTGACACAGTGAAACATCTCCCGCATAACCCCCATTAATACTGCAAACAATCTGCAACACTGCCTCTACAATGCACGAGAAATATCCAAATCTTACTCATCTCACATTAACAAGTCAATGCTGACAACAACAAAAGTTCACACACCATCTCACCCCCAATTTTCACCACTTTCTGACACTAATGAATGTTATGTGTATATTTGCAATATCATGAATCCACTAAGTACTTCATAATACATTACACACGCACTTTATTTTTGCATTGTTTCAAATAGTTTGTCAATGTTTTACTTAAAATAAATGTGAAGTCCTTTTGCAAGCAAACCTTCTTTCTGCATTTTAATAATAGCACATCGCTTATATTTTAATGGAGGCACACCCACATCTGAAAGCAAGCTGAAATCTAATAAGGCCTTCCATAGAAAAACGAGAGCGTAATATACAGTTTAGTTTCCATATATAGACTGGTCGTTGTTTAATAGTTCTATGCTAGTATAATTAGTTGAATGTATGTTGTGTGTTTCCACGTTTGTACACGTACAGTAAAAGGGATGAGTTACTACAACGACAGATGCCAGACGCTGGAGGTGCTCCATCTGATCCGTGTGTACCAACGCCCGGAACTGTGGAGGGACGTCAATAGTATGATCTTAGACGATGGTTGGCTTAATGTCTCCACAGTCATCACCCCTGACAACATTGATGATCTTGTGTATGTTCTCACCACCGATGTGGCGGCAAAGGACATACAGAAACTCAGGTGAGTAACGTTATTTTATATATGTGCACGTCAAGACAGACCACCGGACACACCACTCATGCACCTGTAGTATTCTTACAAATATCGTCCAGTTCAATAATTTGATTTGTGTAGATGGATATGACGTTTCCTATGAAAAGCCTCAGTATAGGATTTTTCTGAAACATACATTTTCTAGAATATATAAAAACTACAAAACATCTGTCTCACGTTCTGCCTGGTAGAAAGTATACACATGGAATAAAGTGAATACAATTCTTTCTACCTCTAGCCAATTGTAATGAGTATATAATAAGAACATTAATTCACAACAGTTGGTAGAATGCATTTGTCCATCTAATTAAATGACGTATTTGTGCTGTGCTAGTGTAATGGACGGGGTGCAGCTAAAATATTTGAATACAGAAGCAGTCACTCATCAGTACGTTATAGTAAAATTGTACGAGTATCGCCGTCTGTTCTTCTGAGATGCCATTGTCTTGCAGCGCGTTGATTTTTGAGGCAGTAGTCACCAGGGTTTGGTTTCTTCCAGAAAAAAACTACTTCTGAGATGCACGGAAGAAAGTGTTAGATAGGTTTAGGCAATGTCATCATCATCATGCTGTCGGTCGCGATGCGACAAAGAGTGCTTCCATCACTTGACTATTGCTCTCCATTTATCTCACTGCTTTGAGAGTGATGTCCATGAGTCGGTCTTTATGTCTGTCAGCTTCAGGTTTCTCTTGATGGTATCCTTGAACCGGAGACGAGGGCGCCCTCTCTTTCTGTGACCAGAAGACAGTTGAGAGTAGAGAATCTGCTTTGGTAGCCTGTCTGGTGACATCCTCATGAGGTGTCCAGTCCACCGGAGATTCTTTCTGATCAGAAGATCTTACATAGATGGGAGTCCTGACCTTTCGAGTATGTCCTTATTTGTCACTTTGTCCATCCTGGTTATCCTCAAGATCGAACGCAGATGTCGCACTATAAAGACATGCAGCTTTTTCACCTGTCCAGGCCTCGGCTCCGTATGGCAGAGTGGACAGCACGACTGCATGTTATATCTTGCCTTTAACCCGCATTGACACATGATGGTTGTTCCAGAGTCTCTGGCGCAGTCGGCCGAAGGATGCACTAGCCTTGGCCATCCTCATCTGTATTTCATCGTCAATGCATCCATTACTTGATATACTGCTTCCGATGTAGGTGAATTCCACAACACAGTACGGCTTGTTTCCATCAACCATGATATCCTCCTCTCGGTTTTTTAGAGTAGGGTTGGTATAGCACCTTGATCTTCTTGATGTTAATCTTCAGCCCGAACTTCTTTGACGCATCGCAGAAAGCATCCACTATCCACATGCAGAGGCACATAAAACGACATACTAAAAATAAAGTGTACCTAAAATACAGTATCTAAAACATTTTATGATAAAACTATAGATAGTTAGGAACACAAATTACAAGTTAAGTAAAAGTACCTTAATATACTAATTTAAACAGGATCACTTGAAACACAAAATCAAGGCAAGGCTGCGAGGCAGATCGTAGAGGTTTGTTGATGTGTCGGTAGCTAATTAACTCACTCAAGTAGCCCATTCAATTCACAATAGGTAAATAGCAGCAGTTTGGAGGTTGGTCTCTGATGAACTGGTATCCATTGTAATTGCTGCAACAAGGGTGTGATATGATCGTATATCCTCGTGCGCGTAATTACACGATCAGCACAACTCTGCACCCTTTGCAGTCGTTGTATCGTGTTATTTTGCAGACAATAGAGAAGTGGATTACCATAGGCTAAGCGGGATATCACTAGTGCATGAACACATATTTTACACGATTCATTTGTCAAGTGTGGGCAAATTAGCACAATGTTTTTTATCTATTAATAACATACTTTCACAATGTTAGCAATCTGCAGCTCCATCCTCAGGTTACAGTCAAATATCATACCCAAACTGCGCATGCACGTTGAAAGTTGAACTTGATGGTCGACTACTGTAATTTACAAATCAGCAGGCAGGTTGACGCATTTCGTTTTTCGAGGATAAGTTATAATCTCAGACACCTGCGTGTTCAGTTTTAACTAGTTTGTTGTTGTTGTCAGCCATGCAGGTGCTTCAGCAACACATAATTCTATATCTGAAGGTAATCAGCATAGCAATGCTGGTTCATACCATGTCCAGCGATAATTCTTCCCATCGGCTTTGTGTACATATATTATATGACAGACCTTAGCACCGACCCTTGTGGGACGCCACACGCCAAGACTGAACTTCCCACTACCACCTTCTGATACCTCTCGCTAATGTACGATCTCAACCACGCAAGCGCCTCATCTGTTCAAAATCGAGTCATCAACAACTCACGAACGACTGAATCGAAAGCGGACCACAAATCAAGCATTACAGTAATTGTTGTACATTTCCCGTCCGGGGCAATGTCTTTCTTGAAACAGAGTAGCGCTGTTTTTGTGGTATGGCCCTAAGACGGTATACCGACTGAAAAGGGTTATGCAGAGCGTGTTCATCAATGTACATACTAAATTGTTTGCAACGACTCTTTCAACCAGTTTTGATTCAAATAGCAATTTCGACACAGGTGGTAGGTGTTCAAGACATATTTATCTAGAGCAGGGTTTTTGAGGAATAGTTTAACGATTGCATGTTGTGAAGTCAGCAGGTACATGTTAGAGGCACATTTATCAAAGTAGTGATTACTGGAACAACTCAACCGAACACCGCTTCATGAGCGAAATAGTGGCGCAACGTCACTATTTCCCATGAGCAACACTGTCAATAATAGTGGTTAATGGAGGTTTAATATCTATACCCATGGCCATAGGGTTGCCGCCTTGCGGCTTGACGAACATACAGGCCTAAACTTTCATTACATCTTCAGCAGTTTAGAAATGACACCGTCGAAGAGATTACATTACTTCTGGATTATGTCGTTTATAGATATCGGCTTTACATAAAGGCGAGATGATTTGTTGTGTTATTTGAAGTGTGTAGTTAATTAAATATGTCGTAACACTCCAATTGTTCTTCTTTCAGAGTTGGCGGCGACGGGAGGACTGAGATGGAGACATTCAAGAATGTGGCGACTGTCCAGCGGCTGTGTGCTGGCGTTTGTCAGCTGAAGCAGTTGACAAAATTATGGTGAGTAAACAAACAACTAGGCACAACACAAGTAGACGTTTGTGACAACGACATGTCAACTTCACACGACATGGTCAAAGATGTAACGTTGGTTGGTGTCTGTTGTGACACAAATAAAATAATACCTTGTCTTTTACAGGATGATCAACTGTCAAATGACAAATGAAGGATTTGCTTTCGTCGCTGTGACAGTCGCCTCCCACTGCCCCAAGATACGAATTCTCGGGTAGGTAAAACACGTGCAGTGATAGAGACTAATTACCCGCCGTCTACTAATTCACCCGATATTATATTCACCCCCAACAAGTTCACTTCGGACGCCGCTGATCGAATCAATTTTCTTTAAACAGTTGTTTATTTTTAAGTTTCTGCAAAACTCGTTGATCAGAGTCTCGTGAAAACTTCACATATTTGTTAACAAATCTAAACAGTTTAATGCTTTAATGGCATTTCATTTATACGACGCGTTTAAATGGGATTGTTTTAATCGATTTCACAGAGTTAATTTGTTGAGTTGTTGACATAAACAAAGTGTGGAGATACAAGACAACTCGTGGTTTAATCACAGGTGTAACTACAACAACATCACCGACGAGAGCGAGACGTCTGTGACGACTCTGATGGAGACGATGACAGCGTTGGAATTATAGTGAGTGATTAAATGTTTGTTGACGTCGACTCAACCTGTCCAACTTTTGTTGACGTCTCGTGTAACGACCATTACTTAACTACACGACGAGTAGTAATGTCGCTGTAAGTAAAGACATGAATGTAATTGTTGTTTATAATCCATGTAATTGACCGAAGTAATTATTTATTTACGACGTCTCATATTTCTCTTCTATTTATCAGCCTCAGTAGATGTCGCCTGTCAGAGGCCCTCGCTAACAGGCTCGTGGCACGATTTGGACATATACGAGACAAAGGGAGAATCTATGTGGTAAGTAGATTAACGATAACAACGTATCGGGGGTAACATGACTACCTCTACCCCGGTTCATAAGACATGTCAATAAGCATCATTCGGTGTAACTCGAAATGTCACTAACTGATGACATGTCTGGAGCTACAAACCCTCATTAATTAAACACCGACTTTGTTCAACTTGATGGCCTAAAAAGTGTTCAATATCCCGAAACCCAGATGTCACAGTTCTAGGTGTTTACCTCCATGTTTACAGACAATATATTTTTTTAGATTGTCCTGATTAAGATTGTGGGGCCGTAAACTGTGACGTGGCGACATCTCGCGTACATGGGATTTTAGGACCTATTTAGTAGGTACGTCACATTCCGCTAGGGGCGTCATGGTAGATTTGTCTCAAGAATCTGGTCGATAAATTGGCACCGGTCTGCCCGCCACTGCTGTAGTGACGCCAACATCGGGGATTCCCCAAGATTGTTTGGCAGCATTATGCAAATGGGTGTTCGACGTATTTTGATGATCACGTGAACCAATGAAAGATCGATCTAGGTCATAGCAAAATTTCCAATTTTTTTCTCCGGTGGACGCTAGCGAGATGAGTGATGTTTACTTTTAACTTGTGAAATATCGTTTAAAAGTACTATTAATATTTATGCTTGACGAAGAGATTTTGTTTATGTTAAATTTACATTAAAATGGTATTCATATTATATATGTGCACCAGCGTCCAAGAACTCAATCGATCGTTGCAAACAGGAATGTCACACACTGTTTGGCGCTGAAAGTTGAAATGTGAACTTTATTAGCGGCCCGCGCGGTTGTGCGCACGGTGTTCGCGGCACGTACCCCACAAAATAATAGATTAAAGTTTAAACGTTTAAGTAACTGTAAAATATAAATTATATTTTAACTTTGATTTACAGCTGTTGCACTTGGTCTTGGAATATAAGTGTAGACCGAAACAGTCCAATATTCGTACGTTCGATTCGTACGTAGTACTGCGAACGTAGGGTAGTCGAATGTTTCCTACGATTCAAA
Organism: Ridgeia piscesae; assembly: GCA_025642075.2. NCBI lineage: Eukaryota > Metazoa > Annelida > Polychaeta > Sabellida > Siboglinidae > Ridgeia > Ridgeia piscesae. The sequence goes on from JAODUO010000189.1 coordinate 674,017, forward strand.
ATCAGCACAGTCAAAATAGATTGCGCTTAAATTGCGATGTATTTTGTTCTAACAAATAATTATAGATATGTACGTTTTGTATGATAATAATTTCCAAATAGGCTTTTCTGAAAATATTAGTTTTACACTTTAAATGCTGCGTAACCTTGGGATGTTTAGGCTGAGATTGGGTTTACATTAGTGGTAATATAAACATATTATTTATAATTCAATCCATTAGCATCAGTACTTTTATAATTATGTGCACAAATGCATTATGTGTACATTTAATGTAGCATTTATTATTCTGGTGTCACCTTGTTTTCTTTTTAGATTTAACTAAAATTAAGGTATTAAAATTATTAAGGCAAAGTCAAAATTTTATCAAACACACATTATTATAAAGGTTGTAAATATATTTTTGTCATAAACGTGCATGCTTTTTCGATCACTGGTAGTACTACAACAGTATTCGTTTTTAAGCTACTAAAACAAATTCATCTTACATCAATGTCAATGCTTTATTTTTTAATATACATTTATATACAGAAATGGCACTACATTAATTTGTAACAGGTGCATACATTAATAAGTTTTCTATATTTCATGTTGAAGGATTCTGCTACAAGTTGAAGAGTAACAGTCCATCCAGGAGCTTTGTGTGCGTGGCGAGAACTGCCTACTTACTGAACTACATGCACACGCTGGAAAATAGTCTACGTGATCAATTAACTTTGATTGACTGACAGTATCATCGAGAATGCCCACCACACCAGAAGATCATCGGGTATTGGCCCACATAGCGTGCTAGAATTTATGTCACTGTGGATTGACATCTACACTGAATCTGTGAACATTGGATATATCAAATAGTAAACTGACTAACTAACCACTGGAGTCCTATGAACAGTGATACAAACTGATCGAATATGTACGTGACACTTAGAGTGTTTTATGAACATTGATATACGTCGCTTGACACGTGATCCTAAATATTCCAACACCGAGTCGACAATGTCTATGGTTCTTCCTTTCAATTCTCTTTACATGTGATGAAGCTGACTAGGTGTACTTCCGTTTCTCTTGTTTTCGGTTGCATACTGTGAAACATATTTGCATGCAGCATCAAGCAAAAGCTGTACGGGTCCAATCGTTGTGAGTGCGCGCGCAAGGTGCTGAGTGGTGAGACGCGCAGCGTGGTGGCCTCGATCATCTCTCTGGAAGATCAAGTGGTCTTCTGGAGCCGGATGTCTCGGGAAGAGTCAGTCCTGATACGCGCGTCGTTCGCCCTCAAGGCATGGTAATGTGGGGCCTTGTGCAGCCCATTACAGTTGATGAGATCTTCTCTACCCTGCGTAAAACCAAGATCTCGTGTAAAGATACATCAAAGTTGAATCGTCGTTCCCTCCAAGCGCACTTCAACCTATGGTTGTATGCCGGGTACCAGCCCGGAGATTTCCGCCGTAGCCGAAAGGTGTGATCCCTAAGGTCGCGGAACCTTCACGACCAATTCAGGCGGATCGCAATTGGGTCCTTCATCTCCAGGCTATTTCACAGGCTCCAGGCCGCGCGATTGTCGGACCTCCTCGAGTTCCAGTCCCGACAAAGAGACTTTGTCAAGGGTGATGGCATCGCAGACAACGTGTTACTGCTGAGGTGTCTGTTAAGGGATACACGTGAGGAGTTGCGGCCTCTGCCCTTAGCGTTCCTGGACGTATCCAAAGCGTTTGAATCGGTGTCTCACTCTAGGCTCCTTTTGGCTGCAGAGAGAATGGGGGCGCCAGGACCATTTATCAGCTGAGGACCCTCTACTCCTAGGCGTCGACAGTGCTTCATGTCGATGACCGGTTTAGCAGCCCCGATGCAGAACCGGGGGTGAGGCAGGACGATCCGCTCTCGCCTCTCCTATTCAACTGTGTCATCTAACTGGCCATTATTCAGTTATAACCGAGAGAGAGAGAGAGAGAGAGAGAGAGGCAGGCAGGCAGGCAGGCAGGCAGGCAGGCAGGCAGGCAGGCAGGCAGGCAGGCAGGCAGGCAGGCAGGCAGGCAGGCAGGCAGGCAGGCAGGCAGGCAGGCAGGCAGGCAGGCAGGCAGGCAGGCAGGCAGGCAGGCAGGCAGGCAGGCAGGCAGGCAGGCAGGCAGGCAGGCAGGCAGGCAGGCAGGCAGGCAGGCAGGGACACAGACAGATTTTTTATTTCCAAATTTCAAACTGCCATAACTGGAAAACTATTTAAGTTAAAACGCTCAAATTTTGTATTCTTGCTAATCTTACGAAAGACTCTCACCATACTGATCTATTAAAAAATATAAGAGATGACAGCAACCAATTTCAGGAATTTTGATTGCGTTCATTCGGTATGACCCAGTATGTAAAGGATGTGGTCGGACACGCATAGCCCGTATGACATAGGCCTATCTGAAATATTTAATATTTTTATATCATTTGTTTGCTAAGTCTGTAGCAGATACATGTCGTAGATTATCCTAAAGCAAAAGGTTACAATAGCTGCTTTGCGTGAAGTACCTACACAAATAAAATGTATAATTCTAAATCGTGAAAAGACGCCACTGTCAAAAGCCGTGCGTGTTATCGGCGCCACATGTAAACAACCCTTCGATAACATTTAATAGACACGGATTTCTAACCTGTCACATAGTATGGCATAAATAGTAACACAATAAGTTGCATCTCCCATTGATGAAGGATTCATACACTTAGTTTATGTGCTGGGAAGTTTTGATCAGACGTTCATCTTGACTTATAGCCAGTTTGTGATGTAGCCAGTCCTTGCGAGACACCCACAAAACCCAGACCTTTTATTTTTAACATGGGATAATGGCGGCACAACACACATTTATGAGCAGAGTACCCACAATGTCAATGCATTGCATCGGGATGGCTTCCCTAGATAATGACGTGATAAGGTCCATAAGGTAATATGGACATTTTGCACTATGTCTAGGGCGTAATTATCTGGTGACTGTCAAACAGTCTTCTCACACTTAATTTATGTTCGCGTCGAGTAGGCTAAAAATGTAGACGTTCGCAAGTTGCAGTTCTCGTTAAATTATCCCACGACTCTCGCTCTTGTTGCTAACTACCATAATGCAATCAATACGTACCTTCATAGATGAAGCTGTTTGACTTTGTCTTTGGAATATTCGTCTTGACGCGCAAAAGCACGATGTGAGTTGTTATTGTGCCGTAGGATTCCGATATAAAGCACGTGACCGAAAAGCGAAGGACGTCGACAGCTGCATATTGTTTCGCCAGTTATACCCGGTGTAACGATTTTTTTGTCGATTACAAAGACAAGTACGCATTTAAGAATTGAACTAACTGTGCATATTTAAAAAAACTATTAATACATTACACATATGGACTTAGAACAACCGGATTGGCGATTGGCAAACGAATGGATTTGGCAGGTTTACGCGAGACTGGGGAACTAGCCAAATTATACAGATAGAACTACGATACATACGCGGGGTAAATAGGTCGTCACATGTAAAACATTGTTAGTTAGTTAAATGTGCCATTTTTGGTTTGGTTGTCATATTCTACATATAGAAATAACAGTACAAACAACAAACAAACATCTCCTTGCCGCAGCGTTTCTAGCTTTTCATGAATGAATAGCGCATGAACACGAACTCATTGAATTCATGTGTTCCCGGAGACAAGGGAAGTTTCGAATTTGTAGTAGACAGCGTGTGTTATTTCTTCGTAAATACAAGTAAACTTACTGGACACTATACAATGCATTTTCAAGTAAGCGTTGCAACTGTCGTCTGGGTTTTATTCAATGGTAAGTTTATTATGAACGGTAAGTGAACAATGAACGAAAGTTGCTAAAAATGCAAGTTGTCTTTCTACGGCTACGCAGGTGCCTTTTTCCAGGATGACTCTGTGTTCATGAGCTCTCAAAAAAGTAATTGTTTCGCTAGGGGGCGCTGATACACAACTCGGGCTGGAAATGCATGCAGCCACTTAGTCTTAGCTATACACGTATCTCCGAATGTTTTGTGGTGCTTTTGACATTCATACCGTAGCAGCAAGCCCAGAAAATATGCATCAATAGAACAGGTGCATTTCCTTTGTTGGAGCCTAAACGAACAAAGGCTTGGAAAGCGGCGGTGCGGAGACTCGTCTTGGCCTTGGCTTGGGACTTAGGTCTTAGCTCTTGGCTGTCTTGCCTCTCTCGGGAACCAACGAAATATAATCTACAGTGTAGTTTGCAGTGCGCATTTCGTCCTCGACAAAGTCAAAGACGACTATGTAGACAACATGGCGAACGGTATGTATTAATTATAATATTGTTCAAATGATGGAACCGTGTTGATTAAAGGCTTGTCGCCTTATGTTATAAAGCATATTTCGGAAGATAATGTATACACCAGGATACATGGTTATAGACACTTATCATTGTAGTACCCCCACCAGAAAACTAATCCCTGCCTTAAATTGGCAATGTAAATGGTGGGAATATTACCTCCAAAAATGTAAACTCCCATCTCCTGTCTCCTGTTGATTCAGCTGCAGTCTGTACTATTTCCCTAGTCTCCCTATTTTATGTTAATACAATATCCCAACCCTATTCAATAATTTATTTTCTTCTTTTATCCAGAGACAAAACCTCTGTTCCAAGAAACTAAAGAGCACATCCATGCCACATGTATCCCCTTTAACATCAACATATGTTAGCTGGGTAGCAAATGCAAGAAGACGGTTAAAGCTGGAAGCAGTAGCTGGAGGGCAGAGACTGTCTGCTTTGAATGAAGTCTGTTCCGAAAAGACAAGTTGGTATGGAAGGTACACAGCAAGGATAAGGCTGGCAGCATCACTATTCATTTGAAAATGAATAGAAGACACATCTCCGTTGAGTGTAAATGTACAGGGACTATAACATAAATACCAACACTGTGACAATATAACACTCGTGAAGAGTGCAATGAAGAATGAAGGTCCAATTACTCATTGGAGTATATCTTAAGTCATGTAAACATCACCACATCACTTTTTTTTTATTTATTTAGAAACTGTATCAAAAGCGCTGACAATTACATTTAATAATAGTTATTGTTAGTACATGACAACTTTGTTCAATCATCTTTGCACATATCGGAATGGGAAGTGTTTATTGACCCAATAAAAATATACATAAAGCAATGTTCATACAAATTACCTACATTATAAAATAATATTACATTGGTACCGCTGTGCAGCAAACTGCCAAGTAATTGCGTAAGCAAATAACAGACATGTAATTATAAGTGATCATGAATTGTTACTGTAGGTAAAATAACCAGGGGTCGAGGAGACTCACTAAGACCATTTTGGTCGCTCTCGTGGCAGCCACCCCATTAATTTCATCACAATTAAATATAGTTGACTATTTTAAGCATTTCCAAATAAACACATGTGCATAATACAGCAACACTAGGATGTAATTACTGGTAACAAATGTCACAAATCTCAATTAAAAAACAACACAATTAGTATGTTAAGTTCACTTGGAAATTAGCAAATGATTACAATCTCATAGTTAAATAACACTACTTCGTATCTGTACATTTACGGAGGTATGCAAAAAGAAACACTGTAAATTAGTACGTTGCTTGTTATGAATGTCCACATATATAACAGTTTGGTAAAAAGCACAGTGTTTTGTACTTTTGTAGACAATGATCTTTTGCGTAACTAATAAATCCTCGTAAACTGTGCGTTGTAATTTTGTTTTTAATGTTAAATGTAGTATTATTTATTAGTAAAGGGATATCGTGCCTAATGCATAGCTTGGCAAAGTCAGGCTTAGCCCTATTTGTATGAATATTGTCATGTATCCGTGTGTTAAATGTGTGCACTGTTTTATTTAATATAACGTAAGTTTTGCAAATATACTGGTAATGTCGTGTGCACATACTCATAGTATAGTTTCAATTCATGCAATTACAGCATATCTGTAACATTAAGAATCTTTAGTTTCTTAAACAACGGCTCAGTATGTGCACTTATATTTTGTTAAACATTGCTTTTTTCTGTAGTTTAATTATTCTGTTACAGCTAAAACCCATACCATTAGGCCATAATTGATGTATGGTAACATTAATGCATTATACAAAGTAACTTTTATATTTAGTGGCAAGAATCCAGGGCGGCTACTGTTCGGTCGATAACTTCCAGAATGGCGTGTTCCGTTGAGTGACCGGATCTAAATCCATACTGGTTATCATTTAAAAGTTGGTGTTTAGTAACCTTTGATATTACTGGTAGCAGAGATATCGGTCTATAATTACAAAACGATGTTTGATCCTCATTTTTAAAGATAGGAATTACTTTCGCCATTTTCATCTTATCTGGAAATATTCCAGTGTTTAATATTTGATTTATAAGTAAAGTTAGAGGTTTTATAAGAACATATTTTAAATATTTCAATTGTTTTAATGTAATACCGTCGCAGCCACTACTGGATGTAGCAGGAAAATTATCAATTATTTTGAGTATGGACTTTTCATTAATTTCTTGGAATTGGAATCGATTTTCAGAATTTCCTGTTAAGTAGTAATTATAATTTTTATTACTATCGTCTTTTATTTTGTTTGCAAGATCCTTACCTATGTGTGTAAAAAATGAATTAAAATAATTTGCAATTTCTACATTAACGTTATTTTATTATCTCCGTTCTTGAAATATTCAGGTAATGAACTTTTTTAATTGACCTATGTAATATTTCGTTAATGGTTTTCCATGTTTTCCTTGCGTCATTTTTATACGTGTTAAACAGTTGTTCATAGTATGATAGTTTGGCTGCTCTAATACTTCTTTTAAGGATACTATTATATGTTTTAAATTTGACGTGTTTATAACATGTTCGATAGATGTTGGATTTAAACGTCTAAGTTGATTATGTAGGTTGTCTCTGTATTTTATAGATTTAAGTATACCATTTGTTATCCATTGAGAATATTTATGTTTCTTAAACTTGACTAATTTGTATGGCATGTGCTTATTGTTTGCCTTTCCAAGTACCTCAGTAATTATTTTATAATTTGTATTAGGATCAGACAAACTGTTTTTGTCTAATTTCTCCATTATATTTGAGTTGGTTATTTCAGAGGCAAAGTTCCACATAGCTATTTCATTCTGTATATGTATTTTGATTAATTTGGGAGGACATTTTTGGACTGGAGCATTGTCAATAAATAGAAATATGGGTGGTGATTTGAGAATTGTTTGATTAGGATACCTGCTGTTGATTCTAGCATTAATTCACTAATTTTGCAAAACAAGTTGTCAATCAGAGTGCCATTCAAGGAAGAAAATATTGTTGGGAATGTTCTTTTGTGAAAGAAACTAAATCCTGTTAAGGTGTCGTAACATTCGCTACAATATTCTTTTTCATTGATTTTAAGCAAGTTTATATTAAAGTCTCCTGCAATGATTACTTCTAATTTTTAAAAATCAATCTGTGATAATACTGATGCAAATTCAGCAATAAATTGTTTGTAGTCACAATTTAGACTCGTGGAGGTCTGTTTATGTTACCAATTATCACAGGTTTTATAAGGCTGCCTCCTGTGACTTCAATAAACTGACGCTCCCAATTTTTTATTTTTATTACTTGCAGTACCTTATATTTATACTGAGATTGAATGTACACAATTAAGCCCCTTTTGTACTACTAGTCTTGCCCAACGAGATGCAAGTATAGTCTTCTAATTGAATGTTACATAAGTTGTCTTATTCAGTTAGCCAGCTTTCATGAATACATATAACACTGAAAGCATAATTAAGTAGCCGCAGTTCTTGTGTAAAAACCTCTATTTCGTTTAATTTAGCATTAATAAATTGAATGTTTGTGCTCAATACGCCGAAATTATTTGTTTATTTTATTTATCAATGATTTAAAGTTGTTGGTGTCGTAGTACGATGAAGTTTTCATTATTTGCAAACTATCATTATCAAAGTCTTCATCATCGCTATGATGTAAAACTTTATTTAGTCACTTTTTTGAATACCTCCGTAATGTCGTAGACATTGGTAATCTGAATTTAACATTTGTTCAGTGCGTATTTTATATATTTGCTTGTAACATTTTTCAAACAATTCTGTAAATATCTGCTAGTTGTGAAACAATTCAAATAGTAAACCATGTAATACAAATGCATGATCAGCTTATTTCTTCCAGTGTGGCGTACTTTCATAACATAAAAATATATTAAACACAATGAGTAGGTGGAGACATACATCACACAGATTCTAGTCTCAAGACAAACAAAAATAAAAATAAAAAAGCCAACTCCACATGAAGCCAAGAACATCATGAGATATCCGTTTGCATTATGAAATGCAAGATGACCTTTTTTCGTGGGAGAGGTATTGCACTTAAAAATTTTTTTTGAACACGCCTCTGCATAAAATAAATGCATTTAACTAATAAAAAAGGGAACATAAATATTTTGCTGTGATAATTTAGAGTTACCAAAATATATTAATCACCATAAATAACATTTAGTTTACATGAACAAAATTAAGTTGACTGGTTCACCTTAACTAATGTTTCGATGAAAAACACAAAGTATTAAGTTAGTATAATTATAAATATCACGTGTGTGACCATTAGAACAAGAATAGCACCATATATATATATATCATATACTTCATAATTTAAATTTAAATGCATAGCGATAATTAATAATTAACATAAAGTACAATCAGCCTAATGATAACACACTTCATAATTTAAATTAAAATGCATAGCGATAATTAGTAATTTACATAAAGTACAATCAGCCTAATGATAACAGACTTCATAATTTAAATTAAAATGCATAGCGATAATTAATAATTAACATAAAGTACAATCAGCCTAATGATAACAGACTTCATAATTTAAATTAAAATGCATAGCGATAATTAGTAATTTACATAAAGTACAATCAGACCATCTAGGAATGTCACTGCTTCATAATTAATAATGGTCATCAACATGACGTGACTATGATTAAATGATGGTCAGATTGACCAGACATATGGTTCAGTTGTCACATATATTCATGACTCTAAACTAATACACAACATTTTACTTTAAAATTATCCTGGGCAAGTCAATTTCACCAAATGTTTGGCACGATGCTTAACACATGCAAGCAAGCACGCATGCACGCACTCACACACACAAAGTACACCAGTACATAATGACATCAACATATGGATACTGGATAGTAATGGTGATAACAGCACCAACAACACCTAGAACGTTTGCCACTGTTTGCATGCTACCAGAGTATTATGACTGTACTTATTGGCCTATAAAACATCAGCATTAATGTGGTGCAAGACATGTTTCTAAATTCATAACTTCTGAAGTATTCAATTGCGAACGATAAAAGTTCTACAGATTCTTGTTATATATGTATGCTTCAACATACAAATAAAATTGCAAAATCGGAGGTTACATGTTTTTGCTAGGTCAGGTTAAAAGTCAAATTTTAAAAAAAAATATGTTTAAAAATAGGAAGATGAATTGTTGTCTAAATAGGTAGACAAATCTAGTAGCTTTAAAATGGCACCAACACCACATATGTGGATCACCTAGAGGTAGAGTTATGACTCATTGAAGGTCGT
>JAODUO010000190.1:0-57500 GCA_025642075.2 Ridgeia piscesae
TTAGCGCATCCGACTGGCACGCCGGCGGCCCGGGTTTAATACCAGACGAACGAGCCTGTTATATTTGGTATAAAAACCAATAGACAGGACTGACATTGTTGAACTGTGCGGCTGGCGGTGCAATGCTATGCGCCACGCAGATTGGCATACCTCCTACATAATACTTACCCGAATGTCGCACAGGCCGCTATACCATTATACAACGGTAGACCTATGTGTGTACCGAAGGGATATATACGCTAGCGCACGTTTAGATCTCGGAGGAAAGAAGGAGGAGAAGAAAGAAAGCGATACCCACATTTATTTTAGATCAACGACGTCGCCATCTTGAAATCTGACGTCGCTTAGAAACGAAGATGGCGCGTCTGCCGTATTGTCGTGACGTCACAGTAGGTGTGTCTAATTTCCGGGTTGGCGCCATTACTACGGCGCGCAGTCGAACGCTGGCAAGAGATGCTCTGCAGTTTCCTTAGTGTAATCTCCACAGCGTCGCTGTGGGATTTATGACGTAGACTCCAATGGGGTAAAGTAATGCGGGCATGTGTAAGAACTGAGCCAAGTTATTTCAACGTCGTTAGTCACCTTACATATTATAACACTCTTTTTATTGTGTATTTTTCAGGTGTCTTTGCCTGGCAATGATGCAGCCCTGTCCACGGCTGATGACTTCTGGCAGTATCACTGACCGTCCGGGCCCAAAGTTGTGAAGATGGCGACGCGGGACAACCACTTGGCAGTGCGTGAAACCTTGCTTTTATCGAGTACAGCCCCTTCGTGCAGTATAAAGTGTTGATGTTATTGATACTGTAAGTCGACAACCAGGATATTCAAAGAGAGCTTGGCACATATATATGTATCATAACAAGTGCGAGTGGACATTAGTTTTAATGATACAGTTCTCACAAACTGGAGAAAACAATGGAAACGGTTTAGCTAGAGGCTTGATCTATCTAGCTTTCACGCTATGTGATTGATCAGAGCTGATATAATGAAGATGGTTTAGACTTCGGATCATTTCCTCGTAACCCTTTCAGATGGTGCTTTTTGGGGTCTACGTATTTTATAGTGTTTTTTATATATTATTTTTACCGAATGTGCTCTAATTGTATTAAGAAGTAAATTGCGTGGACACAGTGCAAAGCAGCCAACTATACCAGTAAAGGGTGCATCATGACACTTTCACCTTGTGTGCGAGCTTCTGTTGCACCGGGGCTACTTCGATACATTAATTGTAGTATTTCAAAATAAGAATGTCAACATATGATGGTAAAATGCGGCACATGAAAGGCAATGTTTACAACAAGAAGCCGATATCGCGCCGCGGAATGTACCTTAACCTTGACATGCGTAAGCATCATTCGAGCGAATGTCACACACATTCTCGCACGCACACATACAGCCACTCAATACAGTTATATTTCTTTGCTATTACACCAAGCAGGACGCACTACCACTGGAAACAGTATGCCAAAGAACCAGCATGCAAGGGCAACCGTCAGCCAGGCGCTTTGCTATGATATTACTCACATAATGTAAACCACATAATACACATTTGATTGATCTTCCTCGTGAAACAAGTGCAAGATCATTCGGTGTTTTGTGACCAATATTTGTCGTAATCACACATGCTCATCAGTGCGCATAATTGTATCTAAGTAGTGACGGAGACCGGCTTCATTTTGAGGCAATGTCAGCCATGGAACTAATAGTATACGGCACAGTGACGAATGCCAACAGGACAGGTCATTGGCCGAGTCATGAGCGCCATGCTGATAAACGGGTAATGTTTAAAGCTGCACATACCAATAATTATTGTGAACTGCCATACGAAAAACAAACGTTCTTTCAGACTACACTGAAAACTAACGAGAGTGTATGTTAGACATGTGTGGGATGCACCACCTCTCTCGCGTCGTGTTCTGAGAGCTATTTTTATCGAGCACACTTCTGAGTAAAATTGTAAAACCTGAAACGAAACAGCAAATATTTGGCAAGTTCAATATAAAAACGAAACCACATAGGAACTAATAAGCAATGGTCGTATTATAATCATTGGCATTGAGCTACATAAATTGTTCGCACTACAAAGACTATAACATTACAGAGTAAGTCATGGTGTGAACGAACGTCTTTTATCGCCTCGCCTTACATATTTCGATGTGTTTTTATTTGACATTTCAAGATCGTAGACAGTAGAGTGCCAACACCTTGATGAACGGAACTTCTATCTTCGAGTGTAGTAGTGTGAAGGTCAGCGGTACTAATTTTAAGTTTAAATATTGGCCAAACTTCTATTTTCATAGGCCTAAGTGGAAAGCTTGATAAATTGAAAACTAATCGAAGAGTGGTATGCGCCATATACATTGCGTTGTGCACGAGGACAAGAATATCATTGCTGTGCAATTTCCGACTAGAATTCGGCACGTAAGTAGAATGCGAGCCCACCTCAATTGTTCCTACTTTTCAAACTTCAATACACGAGGCGCGGGCAGTGTAGTGGTTAGCGCATCCGACTGGCACGCCGGCGGCCCGGGTTTAATACACAGACGTAACGAGCCTGTTATATTTGGTATACAAACCAATAGACAGACTGACATTGTTGAACTGTGCGGCTGGCGGTGCAATGCTATGCGCCACGCACATTGGCATACCTCCTACATAATACTTACCCGAATGTCGCACAGGCCGCTATACCATTATACAACGGTAGACCTATGTGTGTACCGAAGGGATATATACGCTAGCGCACGTTTAGATCTCGGAGGAAAGAAGGAGGAGAAGAAAGAAAGCGATACCCACATTTATTTTAGATCAACGACGTCGCCATCTTGAAATCTGACGTCGCTTAGAAACGAAGATGGCGCGTCTGCCGTATTGTCGTGACGTCACAGTAGGTGTGTCTAATTTCCGGGTTGGCGCCATAACTACGGCGCGCAGTCGAACGCTGGCAAGAGATGCTCTGCAGTTTCCTTATTGTAATCTCCACAGCGTCGCTGTGGGATTTATGACGTAGACTCCAATGGGGTAAAGTAATGCGGGCATGTGTAAGAACTGAGCCAAGTTATTTCAACGTCGTTAGTCACCTTACATATTATAACACTCTTTTTATTGTGTATTTTTCAGGTGTCTTTGCCTGGCAATGATGCAGCCCTGTCCACGGCTGACGACTTCTGGCAGTATCACTGACCGTCCGGGCCCAAAGTTGTGAAGATGGCGACGCGGGACAACCACTTGGCAGTGCGTGAAACCTTGCTTTTATCGAGTACAGCCCCTTCGTGCAGTATAAAGTGTTGATGTTATTGATACTGTAAGTCGACAACCAGGAGATTCAAAGAGAGCTTGGCACATATATATGTATCATAACAAGTGCGAGTGGACATTAGTTTTAATGATACAGTTCTCACAAACTGGAGAAAACAATGGAAACGGTTCAGCTAGAGGCTTGATCTATCTAGCTTTCACGCTATGTGATTGATCAGAACTGATATAATGAAGATGGTTTAGATTTCGAATCATTTCCTCGTAACCATTTCAGATGGTGCTTTTTGGGGTCTACGTATTATTATAGTGTTTTTGTTGATATTATTTTTACCGAATGTGCTCTAATTGTATTAAGAAGTAAATTGCGTGGACACAGTGCAAAGCAGCCAACTATACCAGTAAAGGGTGCATCATGACACTTTCACCTTGTGAGCTAGCTTCTGTTGCACCGGGGCAACTTCGATACATTAATTGTAGTATTTCAAAATAAGAATGTCAATATATGATGGTAAAATGCGGCACATGAAAGGCAATGTTTACAACAAGAAGCCGATATCGCGCCGCGGAATGTACCTTAACATTGACATGCGTAGGCATCATTCGAGCGAACGTCACACACATTCTCGCACGCACACATACAGCCACTCAATACAGTTATATTTCTTTGCTATTACACCAAGCAGGACGCTCTACCACTGGAAACAGTATGCCAAAGTACCAGCATGCAAGGGCAACCGTCAGCCAGGCGCTTTGCTATGCTATTACTCACATAATGTAAACCACATAATACACATTTGATTGATCTTCCTCGTGAAACAAGTGCAAGATCATTCGATGTTTTGTGACCAATATTTGTCGCAATCACACACGCTCATCAGTGCGCATAATTGTATCTAAGTAGTGACGGAGACCGGCTTCATTTTGAGGCAATGCCAGCCATGGAACTAATAGTATACGGCACAGTGATAGATTCCAACAGGACAGGTCATTGGCCGAGTCATGAGCGCCATGCTGATAAACGGGTAATGTTAAAAGCTGCACATACCAATAATTATTGTGAACTGCCATACGAAAAAGAAATGTTCTTTCAGACTACACAGAAAACTAACGAGATTGTATGTTAGACATGTGTGGGATGCACCACCTCTCTCGCGTCGTGTTCTCAGAGCTGTTTTTATCGAGCACACTTCTGAGTAAAATTGGAAAACCTGAAACGAAACAGCAAATATTTGGCAAGTTCAATATAAAAACGAAACCACAGCTAACAAAACAACGGATGGTGATTGTGGCTTACTGGCCAATACAATGAATGATTTCTTTGTGTCTGTGAGTGACCATTTGCCTCGGTTAAATAAGAGTCACAAGGTGTTCGACGTTAACGAGGAACTGCCGGATCAGTATGTGATAAGCGTATGTACTACTTTTAAAGCCTTGGCGAGTGTTAAAGCCAACAAGGCTACTGGGCCTGACAACATCCCTGCATGGGTGTTAAGAAATTATGCAAATGTTCTCGCCCCTCCATTAACTGCTATTTTTAACAATTCATTAAGAGAAGGTGTACTCCCTATGGAATGGAAAATGGCCAATGTAATACCGTTGCGAAAAACAAGCCCCCCTGTGACGATTGAAAAAGACATTAGACCAATTTCACTAACTCCAATAGCTGCCAAGGTGTTTGAATCAATAATAATGAAATGGGTGGATGAAACAATTGAAGGTGAAATTGATGCTAAGCAATTTGGGGGAATTAGCGGAACGTCCACAACAGACGTTCTTGTCGAACTGGTTCATATGTGGTATAAGGCGACAGATAAATTGAATTCTTATGTCAGAGTTGTAATGCTAGACTTTAGCAAAGCGTTTGATCTTATTAATCATCATTTGTTGCTAGATAAGCTACAGTCGTATGGGTTGCCCGCACATATTTTAAGATGGATGGCAACATTTCTATTAGACAGAGCTCAACGAGTAAAAATAGGAAATGAATATTCCCATTCTGGTCATCCCAATGGGGGAGTACCGCAAGGGACATTGTCGGGACCTAAATATTTCCTTGTTTATATAAATGATTTAAGAACGACTGTTCCATTATATAAGTATGTAGATGACAGTACGTTATTTGAAATATGCGACATAAATGATGTATCTGTTATACAAGAGTCGGTTGATATTGCTGCTAGAAGGACAGAACAGAATGACATGAACATTAATTCGGAAAAATCAAAAGAAATAGTCATTAGTTTTGCACAAGATGGCAATTTCAGAAGCACTATCCCGAATATAAAGATTGATGGGAGGGATATAGCACAAGTTTGCCATGCCAAACTATTAGGTGTGACCATTTCTCAGGATCTGACATGGAACAAACACGTGGATAATATTGTGAAAAAGGCTGGTAAACGCTTGTACATGTTATATCAGTTAAAGCGTGCAGGGATTACCCAGAAAGATCTGGTCAGTGTATATGTTAGTGTGGTGAGACCAGTTCTAGAATATGCATGTCCTGTATGGCACACTAACTTGCCCCAATATTTGTCTGACAATATTGAAGTTATACAAAAAAGGGCACTAAAATGTATTTTTCCTGGATTGGGTTACGCGGAAATACTTAGACGTGTTAACCTGGATACGTTGAATGTAAGACGGGACAGCATTTGTCAAAAATATTTTGATGAAATTAAAGTCGGCACACACATATTAAATTATCTGCTGCCTGACAAAAGACATATCAAATATAATGTTAGACAACAAAATGTGTACCCGTTACCAGTTACTAGAACGAATAGATTCCGTAACTCCTTTATACCGTGGGCTTTATACAACTATCAGTAAAAAGGCTATTAATATGGTATGATTTGCGGTATCAAATGTATTTCTATTGTATTTGTATGATGTTTTGATGAGTTAATTGTAACCTATTGTAATGTCAATCCAACTCAGTTGAGTTGCTAATAAAACTTGTGTTATTATTATTATTAAAACATAGGAACTAATAAGCAGTGGTCATATTATAATCATTGGCATTGAGCTACATAAATTGTACGCACTACAAAGATTACAACATTACAGAGTAAGTCATGATGTGAACGAACGTCTTTTATCGCCTCGCCTTACATATTTCGATGTGTTTTTATTTCACATTTCAAGATCGTAGACAGTAGAGTGCCAACACCTTGATGAAGGGAACTTCTATCTTCGAGTGTAGTAGTATGAAAGTCAGCGGTACTAATTTTGAGTTTAAATATTGGCCAAACCTCTATATTCATAGGCCTAGGTGGAAAGCTTGATAAATTGAAAACAATCGAAGAGTGGATGCGCCATTACATTCGTTGGCACGAGGACAAGATATCATTTGTCAATTTCCGACAGAATCGGCATTGTGAATGCGACCCACCTCAATTGTCCTACTTTTCAAACTTCAATACAGAGGCGGGCATGTATGGTTGCCATCCGACTGGCACCCGGCCGGGTTTAAACCCGACCAGGAACTGATACTATTGTTAAACCAGTGAGGAACGACATTGTTGAACTGCGGCTGGCGGAATGAGCGCCACGACATTGGCATACTCCTAATAATCTTACCGAATGTCGCCGCCTATACTATACAACGTTAACTATGGGTCGAGGGATTATACGCTACGCAGTTTGATTCGGAGGAAAGAAGGAGAGAAGAAAGAAAGGATCCCATTTTTGTCACGATCGCCATCTTAAATCTGACGTCGAGAAACGAAGATGGGCTGCCGTATTGTCGTGAGTCACATAGGTGTGTCTAATTTCCGGGTTGGCGCCATTACTCGGCGCCGTCGAAGTGGCAAGAATGTCTGCAGTTTCCTTATTGTAATTCCACAGCGTCCTGGGGATGATGAGAGACTCCAATGGGGTAAAGTAATCGGGCATGTGTAAGAACTGAACAATTATTTAACGTCGTTAGTCACCTTGATATTATAACATCTTTTTATTGGTATTTTAGGTGTTTTGCTGGCAATGATGCAGCCCTGTCCACGGCTAGATTTGGCATATATGAAGTCGGGCCAAATTTTGAAATGGCACCGGGAAACCACTTGGCAGTGGTGAAACTTGTTTTATAGTACAGCCCTTCGTCATATAAATGTTGATTTATTATATTAAGTACAACCAGAGATTCAAAGAGCTGATATAATATATAATAATTTATATTATATATATAATATATATATTTATAACAATGTGAATAGTTTTATATATTTACAAATGGAAATGAAGATTATGCTATTCAGCTTTCAAGATTAATAATGGTTAATAGAGTTTAACTTCGAATCTTTCACGACCTTTCAGATTGTTTTTGGTTTTTAATAGATTTTTAATTTAACAATGTCAATTTATAAAAATAAACCGTGCAGAGCAGCAATATACCATAAAGGGTGCATCATGACATTTCACCTTGTGAGCGACTTCTGTTGCACCGGGGCAACTTCGATAAATTAATTGTATATTTCAAAATAAGAAGTCAACATTGATGAAAATGGCACATAAAGGAAGTTCAACAGAAGCCGTATGCGCCGGAATGTACCTTAACATTGACACGACATATTCCAAGTCACACATTCTGCACCAACATACAGCCCATAGTAATTTTTGTAAACCAACAGGACCTCACCACGAAAGTACCAAAGTCAGCATCAAGGGCAACTAGCAGGCCTGACTATATATACCACGTACGCATCAACAGAGGTTTCCGTAACGCATATTAAACGAATTACAATTGGCAATTATGTAACGCCAAAAAGTTAGACCGATATACGAGCTTAGCAGATTAGTAGCATACGATTTTCAGAGGTATTGCGACATGAAGGTAAAGTAATTAAAAGCAACATTTAATTATTAACAAACAAAAAACTTATACCAAAATATTGATGTAGTAATTGTAGTCACAATTACGTGATAGATGTTGCGACCTTTGGAAATTGAATGATAGCAAATTTCAAGCTAAATGAACACAGAAAGGAACTTTTCATTTGTTGAAGCAGTAAATTAATAAAATATTCTAATTATTGCTAGGAGCTTTAATGATAATCGAGTGTTCTAATCGTTACAGACAGATACATTTGATAATATAATTGAGTATGTGAATGCGACTATTGTCAAATTTGCAACTTCATTGGGCATTAAGTTGAATGAATACGGGTTCCAGCAGTTGAGATGAATAAAAGGATCGAAATTGCGGGAGAGGAATTTCCATTGCAACTCAAATATCGAGCACAGCGTTCCATTCACTGACCAGGGTTACAATCGCTGCATTTGGTTAAACAAGAAGAGAAATGATTCCTTTGTTAACGACGCGCACTTGATCTGTAAAAGAATGCGCGCCGTATACCACGTTATTTTCCGTGGCATACTACCTTAATGGAAAGTGGAAGATAACCCCATTGGTACGACCGAGTAAATGAGCGTAGAAATGACCATTTTTACGTAGCTTGAATAAGCTCTTATTGTGAGTCAAGTGCGATGTCTTTCCGGTTGTACTCCAGTCATGATGCAAAGTTGAAGCAGGGATTAGGCTGAACCTATCAAGGTAACCTTGTTAAAATTTATTATTTAGTCGTTACAGCAAGATAAGACTTGCTTATTTGTATTTATGTTCGGGCAATTTAAGTGATGACTTGCGAAGTGACTTAGTTTTATAAGCCCACGCGGAAAATGAGTTACTTAGTTACACAGTTTAGATGTAATATGATATAATGATTATATTATTATTTAATTATTTAAATAGATTATATTTATTATATTTACAAAAAACAATAGGAATATTTGAACAGTTCACATTACAAGCGTAGAAGTTTACTGACATTTCCAGCCTTAATCTTATTGAGTTTAATGATTCAATTATGTAAAGCTAAGATTTTAAAGGTGATATCGAAACTTACATTAAGGTAATATTCCGTAACACTTCGCACCACACATATAATATTTCTATAACAAAAAGGATGAATAGATCAAAAGCTCCGGGTCTAAATACATAACAAAACACATTCCAACAGCATCACATGTTTGCTTCAACGACGCCACATGCAATATATGGAAGCGCGCCTGAAATTAGCAAGACAAACAGGCTTTGGAAACACATATAGACAATTTTGCATCCAACAGGCAATACAAAGTGAGACTAAGCAGCACGAATATTAAGAGTGACGAGGCATTAGGCTTGCCGAGAACCTTGAAAGGAATGAAAAGCACACATTGCATTTAGCCACGAAAACAGTTTAACTCAAAATAATATGTGAGTACTAAAGACCACTCCGATACTAGAGTGTTGTTGACATGATATGCGAATAGATTTGTAGCAATTAAAAAAAGACTAAAGAACGACATTTATTGATTAAAAAGTAGGACTAAAAGTAACTAAAATATTTGGACAATTACCTCAAAATATAAGGTGTCAATTAAGTTTACGGCTACATTTGAGGATTTCCATTAGTGTGAAGAGGTACATAAGTAATTCTTCATTTGTGAAGGGACTTAATGTAAATATGAATGTTCGTGGCCTGTTAACGAAAGAAACCGAATTTGACAAACATGAGGACACTAATTTGTCATTTCAATAATCGCACTGGATAACCTATTCCTACTGCACTCTAACGAACATGGTTAAGAAACCAGACGGCTGCGGTGAACGGCGCGTATTACATGATCCTATAACTTACGAATGGACGCCGTTGTGACTCCAGTTGCATCCAATCCCGATTTGCCGGCGAAAGAAAAGAGATATTTACTTGATTAAGTGCCATGAAAGAAGGGAGAAAACGACCTTTTTGTCAGTCCTTGATTAATCGTTGAATAGGCGTGCCGTAATGTGCAGCTGGTACTTGGATCCTACTCGGGGATGTACGTGGCAAGGGGTAAAGTATTGGATTAACTGCTGTGTTAGCGTAGCCCTGGTAAATTGTTTGTGATACAGGTTTCAGAGTGCACCTTATTAAACTTTGTTATTTCAGTCTAGTAATGGCCGCACTAGTTGCAAACTCATCGGCAAGCAGTAAGGAGTTGATTTAGCCTGTTAAGAGTGCCATAATATAATTGATTTATTAATTAATAGTTTATTATATACTTGTAATTATTTTAATAATTAATAAAAAATGGAAGTAGAATCATGCTATATGACACTTATGGAAAATTAACGGAACATTTATCTATTTTCTTGTACGATGTAAAGTGTTAGATTTTACATTCCAATTCGAAGATTGTGGCACGTGTAAGCTTCATAAGTCAATGCACTACTTAGACAATGGTGATCGTACACAATATATAAAAAGACATCACTGAAGCGCTGAGGCATTCAATATTACCAAAGAACTAACATTGATGAGCTCTGAAACATCAACATCGAATCCCAATTCTTAATTCATGCTACACATCAGAGTACACGATCGAGCAATACCACAATAGTATCGCTTACAAAACACAGGAATCCAAACGATGCGGGAAACAGCTCTTGATTTATTAAATCCCAAAACATATTTGCTATGAACAAGAGTCGGAGGCTTTTGAGCACCCGACTATAGGCAATGTATCAAGGAGCGGCATTGGATGCATAAAGAATTTAAAATGAAACCAAAGATGTAGGCCGAAAAACGTCTTGAACCAAATAACGATATAATTGGAAGCCACCACGTCTTTCAGCTCGTAAACGTGTATTTAAAATGAACTACCACCTTGATCAAAGACATACTATAAGGTGAATAGGCAATTTAATAAATAAACAAATAGAATAAAGGAAGTGAAAACTGTTTGCCTAAATTCGTGTTATCACTTCAATAGCAGTGATACTTATGCGACTCATTTGTTTATTTCTCAAATTAATAATCCAGTCGATTTCTAGTGAAGTTGAAGTCGGACTAATTAATAAATGCCAAACTTATTTGCAAGGGAAAGATAATTGTTCGAAGTGGCTGTAATGGTGCCAGCAATTCTCTTCAATTTCAAAACGCCGATGTAGACCACATTGCCGCGTTAAACCAACAGAAGCGAATGGAAAACAAGCACCCCCTGTAACGCGGCTGAATTATGCAAAATCAATGCACACTATTCTGAGTCGCGGTGTTAATTGGCGACATTATGTCCAGATATCCTATGCGCAGTCCTAAACAAAGACAGGTACAGATATGTACGATGCCCGTGAAGAGAGAAAAAGGCGTCCCTTATTTTACCACGTCTTTGTATTCGGTTGCAAAAGGCGCCGCCAGTGAGTCCTGGTTCCTATTCGTCACGCTCTGGGGAGCGAGCCCAAGGTAAAGTTCTTTGTAACCACGTCTTAGTGTTGTATTGAATGTAATATCGGGTTAAAGCTGTGCAAGTGTAGCCTTATTTATAACTTTTATTATTTGGCATAAATGCACCGCATTGATCGAAATTCTATCGGCAACTGAAAGACAGGTACTTCATCAGCTATGAGAACCAGGCGATAAAGTTGGTTATTATATAATAAAGAATTAAGAATATTTATATATATTATAAATTATAATTTAATATAAGTATACTGAAAAGAGGTATTAAGTAGTTCTACTTGAACATACGGTTGTAGAGATTTAGCTTAACTTTTAACATAATTATTGGTACTGATATCTGTTTAATACCATTGGGGTTATTAAATTTGTAAATACACAACTAAATATAGCAAATCGCACTGACAGTATTTCCGTAAGTGAGACATTCTTAATTGATGACCGGAATCGAATGAGGTTTTAAAAAGACCATAGAAAAGACTAAAATTTCAAAAAGAAGCCGAGTATGTGACCAAATTGCGCAATCACAACGTATAGTCGCATAATTTACAAGAGGACGAGCCGCCATGGGCAATGCCAGCCAGAATAAAGAACGGCACAGGCGATGCCAAAGACTCATTGCCACATACCATTGATAGGGTATGTTAAAAGTGCAAACCATTATGGAATGTGAACAAATTGTTATATTTCTTTGCTATTACACCAAGCAGGACGCTCTACCACTGGAAACATATGCCAAAGTACCAGCATGCAAGGGCAACCGTCAGCCAGGCGCTTTGCTATGATATTACTCACATAATGTAAACCACATAATACACATTTGATTGGTCTTCCTCGTGAAACAAGTGCAAGATCATTCGATGGTATGTGACCAATATTTGTCGCAATCACACGCTCATCAGTGCGCATAATTGTATCTAAGTAGTGACGGAGACCGGCTTCATTTTGAGGCAATGCCAGCCATGGAACTAATAGTATACGGCACAGTGACGAATGCCAACAGGACAGGTCATTGGCCGAGTCATGAGCGCCATGCTGATAAACGGGTAATGTTAAAAGCTGCACATACCAATAATTATTGTGAACTGCCATACGAAAAACAAACGTTCTTTCAGACTACACCGAAAACTAACGAGAGTGTATGTTAGACTTGTATGGGATGCACCACCTCTCTCGCGTCGTGTTCTCAGAGCTGTTTTTGTCGAGCACACTTCTGAGTAAAATTGGAAAACCTGAAACTAAACAGCAAACATTTGGCAAGTTCAATATAAAAACGAAACCACATAGGAACTAATAAGGAACGGTCGTATTATAATCATTGGCTTTGAGCTACATAAATTGTACGCACTACAAAGATTATAACATTACAGAGTAAGTCATGATGTGAACGAACGTCTTTTATCGCCTCGCCTTACATATTTCGATGTGTTTTTATTTCACATTTCAAGATCGTAGACAGTAGAGTTCTACACCTTGATGAACGGAACTCTATCTTCGAGTGTAGTAGTGTGAAGGTCAGCGGTACTAATTTTAAGTTTAAATATTGGCCAAACTTCTATTTCGTTGGCCTAAGTGGAAAGCTTGATAAATTGAAAACTAATCGAAGAGTGGTATGCGCCATTACATTGCTGTACGAGACAAGAATATCATTGCTGTGCAATTTCCGACAAATTCGCACTATGTAGAATGCGACCCCCAATTGTTCCTACTTTTCAACTTCAATACACGAGCGCGGGCATTAGTGGTTAGCGCATCCGACTGGCACGCCGGCGGCCGGGTTTAATACCAGACCGCAAACCTGATATATTGTATAAACATAGACGAACTGACATTGTTGAACTGTGCGGCTGGTTGTGCTATCGCCACGCACATTGGCATACCTCCTACATAATACTTACCTGAATGTCGCACAGGCCGCTATACCATTAACAACGTTAGACCTATGGTGTACCGAAGGGATATATACGCTAGCGCACGTTTGATCTCGGAGGAAAGAAGGAGGAGAAGAAGAAAGCGATACCATTTTTTAGATCACGACGTCGCCATCTGAATTACGTCGTTAGAAACGAAGATGGCGGTCTGCGTATTGTCGTGACGTCACAGTAGGTGTGTCTAATTTCCGGGTTGGCGCCATTACTGCGCGAGTCGAACGCTGGCAAGAGATGCTCTGCAGTTTCCTAGTAATCTCCACAGCGTCGCTGTGGGATTGAGACGTAGACCAATGGGGTAAATAATATGGAAGCTGAACCAAGTTATTTAACTCGTTAGTCACCTAGATATTATAACACTCTTTTATTGTGTATCAGGTGTCTTTGCCTGGCAATGATGCACCCTGTCCACGGCTGACGACTTCTGGCAGTATCACTGACAGTCCGGGCCCAAAGTTTTAAGATGGCGACGCGGGCAACCACTTGGCAGTGCTGAACTTGTTTTACGAGTACGCCCCTGTGCAGTATAAAGGTTGATGTTATTGATACTGTAAGCGACAACCAGATTCAAAAGAGCTGAAATATATATATATATATATATATATATATATATATATGTATCAAAAGTGCGAGTGACATTTTATGATACATTCTCACAAACTGGAGAAAACAATGGAAACGGTTTAGCTAGGGTTTGATCTATCTAGCTTTCACGCTATGTGATTAATCAGAGCTGATATAATGAAGATGGTTTAGACTTCGAATCATTTCCTCGTAACCCTTTCAGATGGTGCTTTTTGGGGTCTACGTATTGTTATAGTGTTTTTGTTTAATTATTTTTACCGAATGTGCCTAATTATATTAAGAAAAAATTGCGTGGACACAGTGCAGAGCAGCCAACTATACCAGTAAAGGGTGCATCATGACACTTTCACCTTGTGAGCGAGCTTCTGTTGCACCGGGGCAACTTCGATAATTAATTGTAGTATTTCAAAATAAGAATGTCAACATATGATGGTAAAATGCGGCACATGAAAGGCAATGTTTACAACAAGAAGCCGATATCGCGCCGCGGAATGTACCTTAACATTGACATGCGTAAGCATCATTCGAGCGAACGTCACACACATTCTCGCACGCACACATACAGCCACTCAATACAGTTATATTTCTTTGCTATTACACCAAGCAGGACGCTCTACCACTGGAAACAGTATGCCAAAGTACCAGCATGCAAGGGCAACCGTCAGCCAGGCGCTTTGCTATATATTACTCACATAATGTAAACCACATAATACACATTTTTCCTCGTGAAACAAGTGCAAGATCATTCGATGGTATGTGACCAATATTTTCGCAATCACACGCTCATCAGTGCGCATAATTGTATCTAAGTAGTGACGGAGACCGGCTTCATTTTGAGGCAATGCAGCCATGGAACTAATAGTATACGGCACAGTGACGAATGCCAACAGGACAGGTCATTGGCCGAGTCATGAGCGCCATGCTGATAAACGGGTAATGTTAAAAGCTGCACATACCAATAATTATTGTGAACTGCCATACGAAAAACAAACGTTCTTTCAGACTACACCGAAAACTAACGAGAGTGTATGTTAGACTTGTATGGGATGCACCACCTCTCTCGCGTCGTGTTCTCAGAGCTGTTTTGTCGAGCACACTTCTGAGTAAATTGGAAAACCTGAAACTAAACAGCAAACATTTGGCAAGTTCAATATAAAAACGAAACCACATAGGAACTAATAAGGAACGGTCGTATTATAATCATTGGCTTTGAGCTACATAAATTGTACGCACTACAAAGATTTACATTACAGAGTAAGTCATGATGTGAACGAACGTCTTTTATCGCCTCGCCTTACATATTTCGATGTGTTTTTATTTCACATTTCAAGATCGTAGACAGTAGAGTTACTACACCTTGATGAACGGAACATCTATCTTCGAGTGTAGTAGTGTGAAGGTCAGCGGTACTAATTTTAAGTTTAAATATTGGCCAAACTTCTATTTTCGTTGGCTAATGGAAAGCAAGAAAAAGAAGAGTGGATGCGAAAGGTTGTGAGGAAAGAATAATTTATTTCCCAGAACGAAGGAATCGCCACTAATTCCTATTTCAACTTAATAAGGGGCATATTTACGATCACTGGACGCCGGCCCCGGTTATACCCGCAGCAAACCTGATATATTTGGAAACCAATAGACGAGACTGACATTGTTGAACTGTGCGGCTGGTTATGCCACGCACATTGGCACCACATAATATTACCTGAATGTCGCACAGGCCGCTATACTTAACAACGTAGACCTATGTGTGTACCGAAGGGATATACGCTAGCGCAGTTTAATGTCGCAATCACACACGCTCATCAGTGCGCATAATTGTATCTAAGTAGTGACGGAGACCGGCTTCATTTTGAGGCAATGCCAGCCATGGAACTAATAGTATACGGCACAGTGACGAATGCCAACAGGACAGGTCATTGGCCGAGTCATGAGCGCCATGCTGATAAACGGGTAATGTTAAAAGCTGCACATACCAATAATTATTGTGAACTGCCATACGAAAAACAAACGTTCTTTCAGACTACACCGAAAACTAACGAGAGTGTATGTTAGACTTGTATGGGATGCACCACCTCTCTCGCGTCGTGTTCTCAGAGCTGTTTTTGTCGAGCACACTTCTGAGTAAAATTGGAAAACCTGAAACTAAACAGCAAACATTTGGCAAGTTCAATATAAAAACGAAACCACATAGGAACTAATAAGGAACGGTCGTATTATAATCATTGGCTTTGAGCTACATAAATTGTACGCACTACAAAGATTATAACATTACAGAGTAAGTCATGATGTGAACGAACGTCTTTTATCGCCTCGCCTTACATATTTCGATGTGTTTTTATTTCACATTTCAAGATCGTAGACAGTAGAGTTACTACACCTTGATGAACGGAACATCTATCTTCGAGTGTAGTAGTGTGAAGGTCAGCGGTACTAATTTTAAGTTTAAATATTGGCCAAACTTCTATTTTCGTTGGCCTAAGTGGAAAGCTTGATAAATTGAAAACTAATCGAAGAGTGGTATGCGCCATATACATTGCGTTGTGCACGAGGACAAGAATATCATTGCTGTGCAATTTCCGACTAGAATTCGGCACGTATGTAGAATGCGAGCCCACCTCAATTGTTCCTACTTTTCAAACTTCAATACACGAGGCGGGGTAGTATAGTGGTTAGCGCATCCGACTGGTACGCCGGCGGCCCGGGTTTAATACCCAGACGCAGCAAACCTGATATATTTGGTATCAAAACCAATAGACAGAGACTGACATTGGTGAACTTTGCGGCTGGCGGTGCAATGCTATGCGCCACGCACATTGGCATGCCTCCTACATAAAACTTACCCGAATGTCGCACAGGCCGCTATACCATTATACAACGGTAGACCTATGTGTGTACCGAAGGGATATATACGCTAGCGCACGTTTAGATCTCGGAGGAAAGAAGGAGGAGAAGAAAGAAAGCGATACCCACATTTATTTTAGATCAACGACGTCGCCATCTTGAAATCTGACGTCGCTTAGAAACGAAGATGGCGCGTCTGCCGTATTGTCGTGACGTCACAGTAGGTGTGTCTAATTTCCGGGTTGGCGCCATTACTACGGCGCGCAGTCGAACGCTGGCAAGAGATGCTCTGCAGTTTCCTTATTGTAATCTCCACAGCGTCGCTGTGGGATTTATGACGTAGACTCCAATGGGGTAAAGTAATGCGGGCATGTGTAAGAACTGAGCCAAGCTATTTCAACGTCGTTAGTCACCTTAGATATTATAACACTCTTTTTATTGTGTATTTTTCAGGTGTCTTTGCCTGGCAATGATGCAGCCCTGTCCACGGCTGACGACTTCTGGCAGTATCACTGACAGTCCGGGCCCAAAGTTTTGAAGATTGCGACGCGGGACAACCATTTGGCAGTGCGTGAAACCTTGCTTTTATCGAGTACAGCCCCTTCGTGCAGTATAAAGTGTTGATGTTATTGATACTGTAAGTCGACAACCAGGAGATTCAAAGAGAGCTTGGCACATATATATATATATATATGTATCATAACAAGTGCGAGTGGACATTAGTTTTAATGATACAGTTCTCACAAACTGGAGAAAACAATGGAAACGGTTTAGCTAGAGGTTTGATCTATCTAGCTTTCACGCTATGTGATTAATCAGAGCTGATATAATGAAGATGGTTTAGACTTCGAATCATTTCCTCGTAACCCTTTCAGATGGTGCTTTTTGGGGTCTACGTATTTTTATAGTGTTTTTGTTTAATTATTTTTACCGAATGTGCTCTAATTATATTAAGAAATAAATTGCGTGGACACAGTGCAAAGCAGCCAACTATACCAGTAAAGGGTGCATCATGACACTTTCACCTTGTGAGCGAGCTTCTGTTGCACCGGGGCAACTTCGATACATTAATTGTAGTATTTCAAAATAAGAATGTCAACATATGATGGTAAAATGCGGCACATGAAAGGCAATGTTTACAACAAGAAGCCGATATCGCGCCGCGGAATGTACCTTAACATTGACATGCGTAGGCATCATTCGAGCGAACGTCACACACATTCTCGCACGCACACATACACCCACTCAATACAGTTATATTTCTTTTCTATTACACCAAGCAGGACGATCTACCACTGGAAACTCCTTTATGCCAAAGTACCAGCATGCAAGGGCAACTGTCAGCCAGGCGCTTTGCTATGATATTACTCACATAATGTAAACCACATAATACACATTTGATTGGTCTTCCTCGTGAAACAAGTGCAAGATCATTCGATGGTTTGTGACCAATATTTGTCGCAATCACACACGCTCATCAGTGCGCATAATTGTATCTAAGTAGAGAGGGAGACCGGCTTCATTTTGAGGCAATGCCAGCCATGGAACTAATAGTATACGGCACAGTGACGAATGCCAACAGGACAGGTCATTGGGCGAGTCATGAGCGCCATGCTGATAAACGGGTAATATTAAAAGCTGCACATACCAATAATTATTGTGAACTGCCATACGAAAACCAAACGTTCTTTCAGACTACTCCGAAAACTAACGAGAGTGTATGTTAGACTTGTATGGGATGCACCACCTCTCTCGCGTCGTGTTCTCAGAGCTGTTTTTGTCGAGCACACTTCTGAGTAAAATTGGAAAACCTGAAACTAAACAGGAAACATTTGGCAAGTTCAATATAAAAACGAAACAACATAGGAATTAATAAGCAATGGTCGTATTATAATCATTGGCATTCAGCTACATAAATTGTACGCACGACAAAGATGATTACATTACAGAGTAAGTCATGATGTGAACGAACGTCTTTTATCGCCTCGCCTTACATATTTCGATGTGTTTTTATTTCACATTTCAAGATCGTAGACAGTAGAGTGCCTACACCTTGATGAACGGAACTTCTATCTTCGAGTGTAGTAGTGTGAAGGTCAGCGGTACTAATTTTAAGTTTAAATATTGGCCAAACTTCTATTTTCATTGGCCTAAGTGGAAAGCTTGATAAATTGAAAACTAATCGAAGAGTGGTATGCGCCATATACATTGCGTTGTGCACGAGGACAAGAATATCATTGCTGTGCAATTTCCGACTAGAATTCGGCACGTATGTAGAATGCGAGCCCACCTCAATTGTTCCTACTTTTCAAACTTCAATACACGAGGCGCGGGCATTGTAGTGGTTAGCGCATCCGACTGGTACGCCGGCGGCCCGGGTTTAATACCCAGACGCAGCAAACCTGATATATTTGGTATAAAACCCAATAGACAGGCACTGACATTGTTGAACTGTGCGGCTGGCGGTGCAATGCTATGCGCCACGCACATTGGCATACCTCCTACATAATACTTACCCGAATGTCGCACAGGCCGCTATACCATTATACAACGGTAGACCTATGTGTGTACCGAAGGGATATATACGCTAGCGCACGTTTAGATCTCGGAGGAAAGAAGGAGGAGAAGAAAGAAAGCGATACCCACATTTATTTTAGATCAACGACGTCGCCATCTTGAAATCTGACGTCGCTTAGAAACGAAGATGGCGCGTCTGCCGTATTGTCGTGACGTCACAGTAGGTGTGTCTAATTTCCGGGTTGGCGCCATTACTACGGCGCGCAGTCGAACGCTGGCAAGAGATGCTCTGCAGTTTCCTTATTGTAATCTCCACAGCGTCGCTGTGGGATTGATGACGTAGACTCCAATGGGGTAAAGTAATGCGGGTATGTGTAAGAACTGAGCCAAGTTATTTCAACGTCGTTAGTCACCTTGGATATTATAACACTCTTTTTATTGTGTATTTTTCAGGTGTCTTTGCCTGGCGATGATGCTCACCTGTCCACGGATGACGACTTCTGGCAGCACCATTGACTGTCCAGGCCCAAAGTTGTGAAGATGGCGACGCGGGACAACCATTTGACAGTGCGTTAAGCCTTGTTTTTATCGAGTACAGCCCCTTCGTGCAGTTTAGTATAAAGTGTTGATGTTATTGATACTGTAAGTCGACAACCAGGATATTCAAAGAGAGCTTGAAACATATATATTTATCATAACAAGTGCGACTGGACATTAGTTTTAATGATACAGTTCTCACAAACTCGAGAAAACAACCGGAACGGTTTAGCAAGAGGCTGGATCTACGTAGCTTTCACGCTATGTGATTGATCAGAGGTGATATAATGAAGATGGTGCTTTTTGTGGTCAACGGATGTCTCCCAGTTTTATGTTTTTTATATAACGAATGTGCTCTAATTGTATTAAGTAGTAAATTGCGTGGACACAGTGCAAAGCAGCCAACTACACCTGTAAAGGGTGCACCATAACACCATCACCTTGTGAGCGAGCTTATGTTGCACCAGGGTAACATCGACACATTAATTGTAGTATTTCAAAATAAGAATGTCAAGATATGATGCTAAAATGCGGCACATGAAAGGCAATTTTTTACAACAACAGGCCGATATCGCACCGCGGAATGTAACTTAACATTGACACGCGTAAGCACCATTCGCGCGAATGTCACTCACATTCTCGCACGCAAACATACACCCACTCAATACAGTTATATTTTTTAGCTATTACACCAAGCAGAACGCGCTACCACTGGAAACAGTATGCCAAAGAACCAGCATGCAAGGGCAACCGTCAACCAGGCGCTTTGCTATACTATTACTCACATAATATAAATCACATAATACACATTTGATTGATCTTCCTTGTGAAACAAATGCAAGATCATTCGATGTTTTGAGACGAATATTTGTCGCAATCACACGCTCATCAGTGCGCATAAGTGTATCTAAGTAGTGACGGAGACAGGCTTCGTTTTGAGGCAATGCCATGTAACCAATAGTATACGACACAGTGATGTATGCCAACAGGACAGGTCATTGGTCGTGTCATGAGCGCTGTGCCGAGAAACGGGTAATTTTAACAGGTTCACATACTAATTACTGTGAACTGCCCTACAAAAAAATTTCTTTCAGACTACACAGAAACCTAACGAGAGTGTATGTTATACTTGTGTGGGATGTGCCACCTCTCTCTCATCGTGTTCTGAGAGCTGATTTTGTCGAGCACACTTCTGAGTAAAATTGGAAAACCTGAAACGAAACAGCAACATTTGGCAAGTTCAATGTGAAAACGAAACCACATAGGAACTAATAAGCAATGGTCGTATTAAAATCATTGGCATTGAGATACATAAAAGGTGCGCACTACAAAGATTATTACATTACAGAGTAAATCATGATGTGAACGAACGTCTTTTATCGCATCGCCTTACGTATTTCGATGTGTTTTTATTTGACATGTCAAGATCGCAGAGAGTAGAGTGCCAACACTTTGATGAACGGGACTTCTATCGTCGAGTATAGTATTATGAGGGTCAGCGGTACCTATTTTAGTAGGCCCAATTTTATGAAGTTGAGACATTGAAAACTAATCGAAAAGTGGTATGCGCCATGAACATTGCGTTGTGCACGAGGACAAGGATATGAATGCTGCGAAATTTCCATAGAATTGGCACGTTGTGAAGGGCCCCACCTCAATTGTTCCTACTTTTCAAACTTCAATACACGAGGCGCGGGCAGTGTAGTGGTTAGCGCTTTCGAATGGCACCCCGGCGGCCCGGGTTAACCATACGCAGCAAGCTGTTATTTGGAATAAAAACCAAAGGAGAGACTGACATTATTGAACTGTGCGGCTGGTGGTGCAATGCTATGCGCTACGCACATTGGCATACCTCCTACATGAAACTTACTCGAATGTCGCACAGGCAGCTATGCCATTATACAACGGTAGACCTATGCGTGTACCGAAGGGATAAATACGGTAGCGCACGTTTAGATCTCGGAGGAAAGAAGGGGGAAAAAGAAAGAAAGCGATACCCACATTTATTTTAGATAAACGACGTCGCCATCTTGAAATCTGACGTCGCTTAGAAACGAAGATGGCGCGTCTACCGTATTGTCGTGACGTCACAGTAGGTGTGTCGTCTTCCAGGTTGGAGCCATTACCACGGCGCGCAGCCGAACTCTGACAAAATGGTATCTAAGTCGTGACGGAGACCAGCGTCATTTTGAGGCAATGCCATGTAACCAATAGTATACGACACAGTGATGAATGCCAACAGGACAGGTCATTGGCCGTGTCATGAGAGCTGTGCCGAGAAACGGGTAATGTTAACAGGTTCACATACTAATTATTGTGAACTGCCCTACAAAAAAAGTTCTTTCAGACTACACAGGAAACTAACGAGATTGTATGTTATACTTGTGTGGGATGCACCACCTCTCTCTCATCGTGTTCTGAGAGCTGATTTTGTCGAGCACACTTCTGAGTAAAATTGGAAAACCTGAAACGAAACAGCAACATTTGGCAAGTTCAATGTGAAAACGAAACCACATAGGAACTAATAAGCAATGGTCGTATGATAATCATTGGCATTGAGCTACATAAATTGTACGCACTACAAAGATTATAACATTACAGAGTAAGTCATGATGTGAACGAACATCTTTTATCGCATCGTCTTATATATTTCGATGTGTTTTTATTTGATATTTCAAGATCGTAGAGAGTAGAGTGCCAACACTTTGATGAACGGAACTTCTGTCTTCGAGTACAGTAGTATAAAGTTCAGCGGTACTAATTTTAAGTTTAAATATTGGCCAAACTTGCATAGGCTTAGGTGGAAAGCTTGAGAAATTGAAAACTAATCGAAGAGTGGTATGCGCCATGTACATTGCGTTGTGCACGAGGACAAGAATATCAATGCTGTGCGATTTCCGACTAGAATTCGGCACGTGTAGAATGCGAGCCCCTCAATTGTTCCTACTTTTCAAACTTCAATCACGAGGCGCGGGCAGTGTAGTGGTTAGCGCATCCGACTGGACGCCGGCGGCCCGGGTTTAATACCCAGACGACAAGCTGTATATTTGGATACAAACCATTAGACAGAGACTGACATTGTTGAACTGTGCGGCTGGCGGTGTAATGGTATGCGCCACGCACATTGGCATGCCTCCTACGTAATAATTACCCGAATGTCGCACAGGCCGCTATGCCATTATACAACGGTAGACCTGTGTGTGTACCGAAGGGATAAATACGCTAGCACCAGCTACTAATGCACAATAAGCAGTAACCGCCGAACGTATAATTATAGGACGATGACATTAGCAAAAATCTGTAGTTCGATCGGCGTGTAATTAACTACCGGGTTGGTCGCTAGGGCATGCAGTGCTGTGCAGTGAAAAGACGCTCCGCTCAGCACGATCCTAAAAACGTCACTTCTGGGTCCAGTAGTGAAAGCGGGGAGGGACTAGAGCGAACCCTAGCGGCCATTTAGTTTGGCATATATTAATATTACTAGAGTACGAAATATATGTAAAAACGCAATACAAATAGACATACACAATTGATGAGAAAGATATAGATAATAAAATCAGCGTGAAAATATTATTTTATTATAACACAGTGTATAAACAGTATATAAACAGGTATGTTTCTAAATATATTTCATGACTTGCTAACCGAACATTTCACCTCACACATTTATAATATTACACAACACATACTTTACACCACATTGTAACAACCAACGTCAGACAAAATACACTGGCTTACGTTATTTCCCAATTGTGGTGTACTAGTGTTATGAACAACGAACGATATTTCTAAGAAGGCAATGATACATTACTGAGGAGTCCATTAACACGAGAGCAAGAATTGAGATATACTAGCATATTTAGTATAAATTTGTATATTATTATTTGCTTACAGTACATTTAGTAAAAATATGAAACGTGTTACGATGTTTATATTACAATTATTAACTAAGCAACGTCGTATGAATGTACGAACGAACGAACGAACGAACGAACGAACGAACGAACGAACGAACGAACGAACGAACGAACGAACGAACGAACGAACGAACGAACGAACGAACGAACGAACGAACGAACGAACGAACGGGAACGAACGAACGAACGAACGAACGAACGAACGAACGAACGAACGAACGAACGAACGAACGAACGAACGAACGAACGAACGAACGAACGAACGAACGAACGAACGAACGAACGAACGAACGAACGGGAAAGAACGAACGAACGAACGAACGAACGAACGAACGAACGAACGAACGAACGAACGAACGAACGAACGAACGAACGAACGAACGAACGAACGAACGAACGAACGAACGAACGAACGAACGAACGAACGAACGAACGAACGAACGAACGAACGAAACGAAACGAACGAACGAACGAACGAACGAACGAACGAACGAACGAACGAACGAACGAACGAACGAACGAACGAACGAACGAACGAACGAACGAACGAACGAACGAACGAACGAACGAACGAACGAACGAACGAACGAACGAACGAACGAACGAACGAACGAACGAACGAACGAACGAACGAACGAACGAACGAACGAACGAACGAACGAACGAACGAACGAACGAACGAACGAACGAATCGAACGAACGAACGAACGAACGAACGAACGAACGAACGAACGAACGAACGAACGAACGAACGAACGGAACGAACGAACGAACGAACGAACGAACGAACGAACGAACGAACGAACGAACGAACGAACGAACGAACGAACGAACGAACGAACGAACGAACGAACGAACGAACGAACGAACGAACGAACGAACGAACGAACGAACGAACGAACGAACGAACGAACGAACGAACTGGAACGAACGAACGAACGAACGAACGAACGAACGAACGAACGAACGAACGAACGAACGAACGAACGAACGAACGAACGAACGAACGAACGAACGAACGAACGAACGAACGAACGAACGAACGAACGAACGAACGAACGAACGAACGAACGAACGAACGAACGAACGAACGAACGAACGAACGAACGAACGAACGAACGAACGAACGAACGAACGAACGAACGAACGAACGAACGAACGAACGAACGAACGAACGAACGAACGAACGAACGAACGAACGAACGAACGAACGAACGAACGAACGAACGAACGAACGAACGAACGAACGAACGAACGAACGAACGAACGAACGAACGAACGAACGAACGAACGAACGAACGAACGAACGAACGAACGAACGAACGAACGAACGAACGAACGAACGAACGAACGAACGAACGAACGAACGAACGAACGAACGAACGAACGAACGAACGAACGAACGAACGAACGAACGAACGAACGAACGAACGAACGAACGAACGAACGAACGAACGAACGAACGAACGAAGAACGAACGAACGAACGAACGAACGAACGAACGAATGAACGAACGAACGAACGAACGAACGAACGAACGAACGAACGAACGAACGAACGAACGAACGAAGAACGAACGAACGAACGAACGAATGAACGAACGAACGAACGAACGAACGAACGAACGAACGAACGAACGAACGAACGAACGAACGAACGAACGAACGAACGAACGAACGAACGAACGAACGAACGAACGAACGAACGAACGAACGAACGAACGAACGAACGAACGAACGAACGAACGAACGAACGAACGAACGAACGAACGAACGAACGAACGAACGAACGAACGAACGAACGAACGAACGAACGAACGAACGAACGAACGAACGAACGAACGAACGAACGAACGAACGAACGAACGAATAAACGTTTTATTCAACAACACCAACAACAAAAGACATACATGCACAGTGTGGCGAGCTGCTGCTGAAAGGATGTGGCTGATATATTGTCAGGGCCTTCACAAACAAACAAAAACATAATATCACATAAATATAAATTAAATTACAAAGTAAGGTAAACAATTCATGCAGACATTTGTTCACGCGTTCTGTGTTATTACGGTGACAGTCGCAATTCATTATAAAACGAGACACCGGGGAACAAACACCCTTACAAATACATGCATGACACCATTACATACCGTGACATAAATGTCTTTGTATAAGATATACCTGCTAGATTAAACAAAAGTTTCCATGCCCTATCTAGTTGAAAGTAAATAAAATGAAATAAACTTATCATTGATTAAACGACCGCGAAATTGGCAGATAATAAATGTGAACGTGAGTTAATAAGTGATTTCATAACATTTGACTCTCCTGAGTTTGCTCAATTTCTTTATTCTATTCGTACCACGTCTGTAATCTTCTAAGAACCAGTAACGCTCTTGTCGGGACTGAGTTCAACACTGACGAGTCGATACAATTCGTCGTTGCAACTATTTAAACATGGCTATCTGCAAACAAATCTTCTTGTTGCGACATGTTGTTGTCGTGAATTGAAGCAAACAACGGAATTGTGTCATGTCGTCGTCGACATCTTTTTTGGTCGGGATCGTGCAGCAGGGCATCGCGCATGCGCCGCCAGAATGTGTCATGCGCACTCTCGTCTCCGTCTTCCACGCCGTCCCACGTGATCTGGATCGAGGGAGATTCAGGCATCAGGAGTTGTCTCAGACGACGGGGAACGGAAGTAGGTTGGATGTCGTCGAATAAGACAAAGATGTACTTGGACAGCGGCTTGCTGCTGTCGAGCGCCGTCGCCAGGTAGTTCATGCAGTCGCTGTCGTCGATGAACTCTCGCGTCAAACACACTACCACCTTGTCGCTGCTCTGGAAACCGCGAACGAAGTTGTGCATTTTCGAGGCTCCGACTATAATCGTTGCGATCGCCAATGTAGAGACGCAAGCCCCAGTCGTTCTCGGCTCGAGGCAGCAGACGCGTGCACACCCAGCGCGAGATTCTCGCCACGCCGCCTTCTTGGTCGCGCGGGTTGGCAGAGTGCATGAAATACAACACCATGGCGTCACACCTGTTCTCCTGGTCATGCGTGGGAGTAGCGCCCTCTACCTTCCAACACAGGATCAAATGGTACTTCATGTACCAGCGATGGTACCTCACCAGCCACGCCATGATACTGACGAGAACCACGGCGACTATTATGGGAATGAAAACCATCAGCTGGTTTGCCGTGACGTCACATCCGGCCTCGAGTTCATTAATTGCTATTCCAGTCACCGATACGTCTCTACGGTCTCCGTACAAGCACTTCAGTTTATCTCTGTCCGTTAGTAGCACTTTGGTCGATGCAACCCAACGCACGAAAACTACCGATATGCAATTACACACTAACACATTTCCACGCAAATTCAACTCGAACGTTTGTATTTGAAACTGCTCGTCCAATTTAGACGTGAATACACCAGACAAACGAAACAGGCGATTTTCGCTCACATCAATATATTCCAACATTGACATATGGCGGATATTCAAATCAAATTGAGTGAGTTCGTTATTCGCAAGGTTCAGTCGCCTCAGGTGCGTGCATCGCTGAAACGCCTTCGGGCTGATGCTTTTAAGTTTGTTATGTGACAAGTTGATATCCTCAAGGCGGATAAGATGTATAAATGTCTCTCCGAAGTCTGACTCAGATGCGCCTAGATTATTGTGGGATAGGTTCAAGAACCGTAATTGCGGATATTTCATGATATTTGCTGTGACATGTTGCAGTTTTCCGTGACTTGTGTCAAGGATTTCAAGACGACTCCGACCTACCATGTGACATGTGACGCACGATGGAAATGTAAGCTTATTGTATGACATGTTCAAAAAACGAATGTTGGCCAGGCAATAATCGCCCAATATCTCTCCACGTGGTTTGAAACTTAAGTCTACCAGATACAGGTACTCCAGTGAATGCGGAAACAAATCATTTACGAAGTCTTCACCGCAAGGTTTTCTGGGAGTCTGCTCTTGGAGCTTTGAGAGCGCAGCTGGTGGAGCCGGGAAATAGTCTTCAACGCTGAATCTGTCCTGCCGCGATTGGCAATATAGGCTGTCGTAATTTTCATCATAAGACTGAGTTGTCATATGCGAATAACTAAATAATTGCAGATTCGGAAAAGCTTTACTCGGGGACATGAAAGACGGTGTTAAGTCGTTCGGCGAATTGTAGTCCATAACGAACGCTCGCAACTCTTTCAAACATCCAACATAATTGAATGACATGGTGCTGAACTTATTCTTTCTGACACTGAGGCGACGGATTCGGCGCCAGAACCCGGAACAGAAGGCGGACTCGTTAAACACGGAAACAGTCGGACTGATTTCATCCAGAACGACGTTTTCGACGCTCGTATTCGTGGTCGCCGCTAGGGACGCCACTGTCGCATCGAACGAGAGGCGGTCGTTGCAAGCCAGGATCAACGATCGTAAGTTTGACATGTGAGAAAAGGCGCCTGCCTCGATTTCATTCACATCATGCATATTTCGGATAGATAGAGTAGTAATATTTGACGTTCGTATGTCGTCTAGCATGGTTGTGGTGATCTTCCGGAAAGATCCCGTCCAGTCGTTCAGATCGAGCGTCTCGAGTCGAGACAGACGAGTGTATTCGGCCGCGATGGTGGCGTCACCTATGGCGCTGAGTGACAGCACTCGCAGCTCACGTGTGTATGACACGAATTCCGTCGGGTATGACGTCAGCGGAAGTCTGCTCAGTACCAATACACGCAGCGACTTCAGTCCGACGAACACATCTTGAGTAAATGACGTGACATCATTATTCCTCAGATCCAGTCGTTCGAGATAACTGAGATGTAGGAAACACCGACCTTCTAGTCTGCTGATAGAATTGTCGGCCAATATTAAAACGCGCAAATACTGAATGTTCACGAAGTCATTCTCGCGAATTAGTGATAGTTTGTTTCCGCCAAGATCTAACTGGGTGACGTTATCACTTAAGTATGTTGGTACTCTAAGTAGTTTACGTGACCGACAATCTACATTGACGTAGGAGACACTTTCTCTCGTGTTGTTTGGATGTCCGCCGGAAGTGCGTGTCTCGTCACAGAGTCGTCGGGAATCCAACATGGAGAGATTACAAAGTAAGGTCACGATTGTCAATGTTCGTTGCATCGTCATGCTGCAGAACTTTAGAAGTACATCTCCCTGTAAAAAATATAGGACACTTTCATCAGAAATGTTCATTGAAATCCATACTGGACCCATAAAACAAGCTTACGCGCGTGTGTGCGTGCGTGTGTGCTTCGTCAATGAGAGAATGGCGAGTGAGTGACTGAGTGACTGAGTGACTGAGTGACTAGGTGAATGAGTGACTGAGCGACAGAGTGAATGTGTGAATGAGTGAGTGAACGAATGAATGAGCGAATAAGCGAATGAGTGAGTGAGTGGGAATGAATGAATGAATGTATATATATTTGAATGAATGAATGAATGAATGAATGAATGAATGAATGAATGAATGAATGAATGAATGAATGAATGAATGAATGAATGAATGAATGAATGAATGAATGAATGAATGAATGAATGAATGAATGAATGAATGAATGAATGAATGAATGAATGAATGAAGGAAGGAAGGAAGGAAGGAAGGAAGGAAGGAAGGAAGGAAGGAAGAAGAAGGAACGAACGAAGGAACGAAGGAAGCGACGAAGGAAGGAAGGAAGAAGAAGAACGAACGAAGGAAGAAGGAAGGAAGGAAGGAAGAAGGAAGGAAGAAGAAGCGAAGGAAGAAGAACGAACGAACGAACGAACGAACGAACGAACGAACGAACGAACGAACGAACGAACGAACGAACGAACGAACGAACGGAATCGGACGAATGGATGAATGAATTGAGTGCGCGATGAAAAAGAAAGAACATGGTCACCAAAAGGTAGAGATATTAAGGTACTACAAAGAATCAATACGTCACGGACAGAGCCTACATTCGCTTACATGACTGACCGGACGTAAATATGGTGGCTGATCGCAAGATAACAAACATATCGTATATACGTACATTGCTACGAAGAAAACAAGCAAAAACAATAAAAACAACAATAACAACAACAACAACAATAGCAACAATCATCTCCCACCATATACGTGTAGTATGTCCACGTCAGTGAGTGATAAACAACGAAGCAGTGTGGACATGTCGCGACAAGCGGTCTCGGCGAGCGGCAGAAGCAGTTGTACGTCGCTATGACGACAAGTGTCAGTGTAACACGCATTTAGGTCACCTTGACCCGACCAAGCACCGGTGTGTTACTGTAGCCTACGGGCCGGTGTTGGATATCGCAGGTTCGACGATAACAGACGTGAGGATACCGTGCGATGTAGCGTTAAACAGTATCGATAGAACCTGTTACTGCTTTCGCTATACAACACTGGCCTTCCACACGTGACCAAATACTCGACTTGCTACAAAAGCCTTATTGACTGAAAGTCTATATCTGTATAGCTATTAATGCAGAGACCAGCCACTAATGCAGAGACCAGCTACTAATGCAGAGACCAGCCACTAATGCAGAGACCAGCTACTAATGCACAGACCAGCCACTAATGCACAGACCAGCCACTAATGCACAGACCAGCCACTAATGCACAGACCAGCTACTAATGCACAGACCAGCCACTAATGCAGAGACTAACTACTAATGCACAGACCAGCCACTAATGCAGAGACCAACTACTAATGCACAGACCAGCACTAATGCACAGACCAGCCACTAATGCACAGACCAGCTACTAATGCACAGACCAGCCACTAATGCACAGACCAGCTACTAATGCACAGACCAGCCACTAATGCAGAGACCAGCTACTAATGCACAGACCAGCCACTAATGCAGAGACCAGCCACTAATGCACAGACCAGCTACTAATGCACAGACCAGCCACTAATGCACAGACCAGCTACTAATGCACAGACCAGCCACTAATGCACAGACCAGCCACTAATGCACAGACCAGCCACTAATGCACAGACCGCTCACTAATGCACAGACCAGCCACTAATGCACAGACCAGCTACTAATGCACAGACCAGCCACTAATGCACAGACCAGCTACTAATGCACAGACCAGCCACTAATGCACAGACCAGCCACTAATGCACAGACCAGCTACTAATGCACAGACCAGCCACTAATGCACAGATCAGCCACTAATGCACAGATCAGCCACTAATGCACAGACCAGCTACTAATGCACAGACCAGCCACTAATGCACAGACCAGCTACTAATGCACAGACCAGCCACTAATGCACAGACCAGCCACTAATGCACAGACCAGCTACTAATGCACAGACCAGCTACTAATGCACAGACCAGCTACTAATGCACAGACCAGCCACTATTGCACAGACCAGCCACTAATGCACAGACCAGCCACTAATGCACAGACCAGCTACTAATGCACAGACCAGCTACTAATGCACAGACCAGCTACTAATGCACAGATCAGCCACTAATGCACAGACCAGCTACTAATGCACAGACCAGCTACTAATGCACAGACCAGCTACTAATGCACAGATCAGCCACTAATGCACATACCAGCTACTAATGCACAGACCAGCTACTAATGCACAGACCAGCCACTAATGCACAGACCAGCCACTAATGCACAGACCAGCTACTAATGCACAGACCAGCTACTAATGCACAGACCAGCTACTAATGCAGAGACCAGCTACTAATACACAGACCAGCCACTAATGCACAGACCAGCCACTAATGCACAGACCAGCTACTAATGCACAGACCAGCTACTAATGCAGAGACCAGCTACTAATGCACATACCAGCTACTAATGCAGAGATCAGCCACTAATGCACATACCAGCTACTAATGCACAGACCAGCTACTAATGCACAGACCAGCTACACTAATGCACAGACCAGCTACTAATGCAGAGACCAGCTACTAATGCACATACCAGCTACTAATGCAGAGATCAGCCACTAATGCACATACCAGCTACTAATGCACAGACCAGCTACTAATACACAGACCAGCTACTAATGCACAGACCAGCTACTAATGCACAGACCAGCCACTAATGCACAGACCAGCTACTAATGCACAGACCAGCTACTAATGCACAGACCAGCTACTAATGCAGAGACCAGCTACTAATGCACATACCAGCCACTAATGCAGAGACAGCCACTAATGCACAGACCAGCTACTAATGCACAGACCAACTACTAATGCACAGACCAGCACTAATGCACAGACCAGTCACTAATGCACAGACCAGCTACTAATGCACAGACCAGCCACTAATGCACAGACCAGCTACTAATGCACAGACCAGCTCACTAATGCACAGACCAGTCACTAATGCACAGACCAGCTACTAATGCACAGACCAGCCACTAATGCTCAGACCAGCCACTAATGCACAGATCAGCCACTTAATGCACAGACCAGCCACTAATGCACAGACTCAGCCACTAATGCACAGACCAGCTACTAATGCACATGACCAGCTACTAATGCACAGACCAGCCACTAATGCACAGACCAGCCACTAATGCACATACCAGCTACTAATGCACAGATCAGCCACTAATGCACAGACCAGCCACTAATGCACAGACCAGCCACTAATGCACAGACCAGCACTAATGCACAGACCAGCCACTAATGCACAGACCAGCCACTAATGCACAGACCAGCTACTAATGCACAGACCAGCTACTAATGCACAGACCAGCCACTAATGCACAGACCAGCCACTAATGCACAGACCAGCCACTAATGCACAGACCAGCCACTAATGCACAGACCAGCTACTAATGCACAGACCAGCTACTAATGCAGAGATCCAGCTACTAATGCACAGACCAGCTACTAATGCACAGACCAGCCACTAATGCACAGACCAGCCTACTAATGCACAGACCAGCCACTAATGCACAGACCAGCTACTAATGCACAGACCAGCTACTAATGCACAGACCAGCCACTAATGCACAGACCAGCCACTAATGCACATACCAGCTACTAATGCACAGACCAGCTACTAATGCACAGACCAGCTACTAATGCAGAGATCAGCTACTAATGCACAGACCAGCCACTAATGCACAGACCAGCCACTAATGCACAGACCAGCTACTAATGCACAGACCAGCCACTAATGCAGAGACCAGCTACTAATGCACAGACCAGCTACTAATGCACAGACCAGCCACTAATGCACAGACCAGCTACTAATGCACAGACCAGCTACTAATGCACAGACCAGCTACTAATGCACAGACCAGCACTAATGCACAGACCAGCCACTAATGCACAGACCAGCTACTAATGCACAGACCAGCCACTAATGCACAGACCAGCTACTAATGCACAGACCAGCTACTAATGCACAGACCAGCTCACTAATGCACAGACCAGCCACTAATGCACAGACCAGCCACTAATGCACAGACCAGCTACTAATGCACAGACCAGCCACTAATGCACAGACCAGCTACTAATGCACAGACCAGCCACTAATGCACAGACCAGCCACTAATGCACAGACCAGCCACTAATGCACAGACCAGCCACTAATGCACAGACCAGCCACTAATGCACAGACCAGCCACTAATGCACAGACCAGCCACTAATGCACAGACCAGCCACTAATGCACAGACCAGCCACTAATGCACAGACCAGCCACTAATGCACAGACCAGCTACTAATGCACAGACCAGCCACTAATGCACAGACCAGCCACTAATGCACAGACCAGCACACTAATGCACAGACCAGCCACTAATGCACAGACCAGCCACTAATGCACAGACCAGCCACTAATGCACAGA
Source organism: Ridgeia piscesae (assembly GCA_025642075.2). Taxonomy (NCBI): domain Eukaryota; kingdom Metazoa; phylum Annelida; class Polychaeta; order Sabellida; family Siboglinidae; genus Ridgeia; species Ridgeia piscesae. The sequence continues at coordinate 33,688 of JAODUO010000190.1, forward strand.
CCAGCCACTAATGCACAGACCAGCCACTAATGCACAGACCAGCCACTAATGCACAGACCAGCCACTAATGCACAGACCAGCTACTAATGCACAAACCAGCCACTAATGCACAGACCAGCCACTAATGCACAGACCAGCCACTAATGCACAGACCAGCCACTAATGCACAGACCAGCCACTAATGCACAGACCAGCCACTAATGCACAGACCAGCCACTAATGCACAGACCAGCCACTAATGCACAGACCAGCTACTAATGCACAGACCAGCTACTAATGCACAGACCAGCCACTAATGCACAGACCAGCCACTAATGCACAGACCAGCCACTAATGCACAGACCAGCCACTAATGCACAGACCAGCCACTAATGCACAGACCAGCACTAATGCACAGACCAGCTCACTAATGCACAGACCAGCCACTAATGCACAGACCAGCCACTAATGCACAGACCAGCCACTAATGCACAGACCAGCCACTAATGCACAGACCAGCTCACTAATGCACAGACCAGCCACTAATGCACAGACCAGCCACTAATGCACAGACCAGCCACTAATGCACAGACCAGCTACTAATGCACAGACCAGCCACTAATGCACAGACCAGCCACTAATGCACAGACCAGCTACTAATGCACAGACCAGTCACTAATGCACAGACCAGCCACTAATGCACAGACCAGCCACTAATGCACAGACCAGCCACTAATGCACAGACCAGCCACTAATGCACAGACCAGCACAAGCACAGACAGCACAATGCACGACCAGCCACAATGCACAGACCAGCCACATAATGCACAGACCAGCAACTAATCACAGACACACTCACTAATGCACAGACCAGCCACATAATGACAACTAGCCACATATAATGCACAGACCAACAACTAATGCTAAGACCAGCACTAATGCAAGACTGCAACTAATGAAGACTCAGCCACTAATGACAGACTCAGCTACAATGACAGACCAGCCACTAATGCACAGACCAGCTACTAATGCACAAGACCAGCTACTAATGCACAGACCAGCACTAATGCACAGATCAGCCATAATGCACAGACCAGCCACTAATGCACAGACCAGCCATAATGCACATGACCAGCCACTAATGCACAGACCAGCCACTAATGCACAGAACCAGCTACTAATGCACAAACCAGCTACTAATGCACAGACCAGCTACTAATGCACAGATCAGCCACTAATGCACAGACCAGCCACTAATGCACAGACCAGCCACTAATGCACAGACCAGCCACTAATGCACAGACCAGCCACTAATGCACAGACCAGCCACTAATGCACAGACCAGCCACTAATGCACAGACCAGTCACTAATGCACAGACCAGCTACTAATGCACAGACCAGCCACTAATGCACAGACCAGCCACTAATGCACAGACTAGCCACTAATGCACAGACCAGCCACTAATGCACAGACCAGCCACTAATGCACAGACCAGCTACTAATGCACAAACCAGCTACTAATGCACAAACCAGCTACTAATGCACAAACCAGCTACTAATGCACAGATCAGCCACTAATGCACAGACCAGCTACTAATGCACAGACCAGTCACTAATGCACAGACCAGCCACTAATGCACAGACCAGCCACTAATGCACAGACCAGCCACTAATGCGTAGACCAGCCACCACACACACACACACAACGCACGCACGCACGCACGCACGCACGCACGCACACACACACACACACACATTCCCAAACACAGACACACTGTACAAAACATATACAAACACACTCACGTACACACAAACACAAGCACACATACACATATACACACATACGCGCATACATATACAGTGTGTGTCTGTGAACGATCTCAAACAACGTATGTAACTTCTACAAACTGGTGCAAACTGTAACGTTTCAAAATATAATCAAACATATATGAAACTTCCTACAATTATTAACTGAGCAAACTGGTTTGAATGAATGGATGATTGAATGGACTAATGAATGAATGAATTATGAATGAATGAATGAATGAATTAATTAATTAATTAATGATTGAATGGATTAATGAATGATTGAACGAAAATGAATGAGTGAATGAGTAAATGAGCGAATGGGTGAATGAGTGAATGAGAGAATGAATGAATGAATGAACTTTTTATTCAACATCAACAACATACACACATGCACAGTGTGGTGGTTGCTACTGCTGAAAGGACATGCACTTATACATTGCCCTGCTCTCCTCAAACTAAAACAAAATGAACATAATACGAATATTTAAACATAATTATAACACAATATACACAATTTATGCACAAACTTGTTCACGCGGTATATCTGTTATTAACGTGACAGTCGTAATTAATTTTAAAGCGTGACACCTCTTACAAATATATGATTGCATCTAAAAACTGACACCACTACATACCGAGATACACATGTCATATACGTGCTAGATTAAACAAACGTTCTCATACAACGCACCCTATCTAGTTGAATGCAAAATTATATCAAATGAAACAGACTTGTCATTGATAAAACGACCGCCAAATTGGCAGAAAATAAATACACAATGTGAATGTAAATTAGTAAGTTATTTCGTTACATTTGACTCTCCTGGGTTTGAGTAATGTCTTTGTTCTACTCCTAACGCGTTCATGTCTGTAGCAACATACGAACCAGTAACGCTATTGTCTGGACTCTGTTCAGCTGCTGACGAGTCGTTACAAATCGTAGTTGCAATTATTTAAATATGGCTATGTGGAAACTACATTCTTTGATATTCTTGCTGTTGTGACATGTTGTTGTCGTGAATTGAAACAAGCAAAGGAATGGTGTCGAATCGTCGTCGACATCTCTCCTGGTCAGGGTCGTGCATCAGGGCATCGCGCATGCGCCGCCAGAATGTGTCATGCGCACTATCACCTTCGTCTTCCACGCCGTCCCACGTGATCTGGATCGAGGGAGAATCAGGCAGCAGGAGTTGTCTCAGACGACGGGGAACGGAAGTAGGTTGGATGTCGTCGAATAAGACAAAGATGTACTTGGACAGCGGCTTGCTGCTGTCGAGCGCCGTCGCCAGGTAGTTCATGCAGTCGCTGTCGTCGATGAACTCTCGCGTCAAACACACAACCACCTTGTCGCTGCTCTGGAAACCGCGAACGAAGTTGTGCATTTTCGAGGCACCTATAATATCGTCGCGATCGCCAACGTAAAGACACAAACCCCAGTCGTTCTCGGCTCGAGGCAGCAGACGCGTGCACACCCAGCGCGAGATTCTCGCCACGCCGGCCTGGTCGCAAGGGTTGGCAGAGTGCATGAAATACAACACCATGGCGTCACACCTGTTCTCCTCGTCATGCGGGTAGCAACGCCCTCTACCTTCCAACACCGGGTCAAATGGTACTTGATGTACCAGCGATGGTACCTCACCAGCCACGTCATGATACTGACGAGAACCACGGCGACTATTGTGGGAACGAAAACGATCAGCTGGTTTGCCGTGACGTCACATCCGGCTTCGAGATCATTAATTGCTATTCCAGTCATCGATACGTCTCTGCGGTCTCCGTACAAACACTTCAGTTTATCTCTGTCCGTTAGTAGCCCATTGGTCGATGCAACCCAACGCAAGAAATGCACCGATTCGCAATTATATACTAAAACATTTCCACGCAAATTCAACTAGAACGTTTGCATTTGAAAATGCTCGTCCAATTTAGAGGTGAATACACCAGACAAACGAAAGAGGCGATTTTCGCTCACATCAATATATTCCAACAGTGTCATATGGCTGCAGAGCAGAAGAGACCAATCCCACCATAGAGTGTTGCAAACCAGGAGCACTAGATCCACCACTGCAGCATACAAAGGTGCCTGCAGACTCGCACCCATGACTGAAGTTAGACTGGTGGGAAAAGAAGGCAGTGGAGTTGCAGAGAGCTGCTAACAGAAACGACACGAAGGGCCTTTATAATGGACTGAAGGAAGTGTGGGGACCCAAACAGAAGGGACCTGTTCACCTGAAATCAACAGATGGAATGGAAACCTTCTCTGACAGCAATAGAGTTGTAGCAAGATGGAGTGAACATTTCCAGAAGCTACGCGACGTCCCTGGCGACATAAATCACGACTCTCTGGACAACATCCCGCAGGGCTTTACCAAGACAAGCCTCGATGAGATTCCAACCATAGAGCAATCGCCTGCCTGAAAGATGGCAAAGCACCTGGAGGAGATGGAATTCCTGCAGAAGTATGGAAGCACGGAGGAGACAATCTGTTCAGCAGACTGCACCAACTAATCACCAATGCTGAGAGGTGGGTTCTGTACCACAAGAATGGAAGGATGCCAGCATTGTAACCATCTACAAGAAAGGTGATCGAACAGACTGTGGGAACTATAGAGGACTCTCTCTTCTTTCCATAGCAGGCAACATCTTCGCCAGGATCCTCCTCAACAGACTATCTACCCACATAACACCAGAGGTAGTTCCGGAGACACAATGTGACTTCAGAGGTAACCGGAGCACCATGGATATGATATTTTGTCTCCGACAGTTACAAGAAAAGTGCATTGAGTTCTGAACTTCTCTGGGCAGCCATACTTCCTCAGTAGCTGCCATAGCCCGGTCCTCCCAACTGTATCGAACGCCTTACTGAAGTTGACAAATACCATGTACAATGATCGACACACAACATACCGGAATGATGGCGAATGTTAGTGGTGGAGGGGAAGTCTCGGAACCGTTCGGTGTCACAAATGGGGTCAAGCAAGGTTGTGTACTGGCCCCACGCTCTTCTCCATCTTTCTATCAGCAATGCTCGACGAGGCTTTCCGAGATATGGCGGATGGCGTGTACATACAGTCCAGACAGAACGCTTACCTATTCAACGTCGCACACTTCAGAGCGAAGACCAAGACTACTCGGATACTGATGAGAGAGCTGCTATTCGCAGATGACAGTGCACTGGTTGCACACTCTGCTGAAGAGATGCAGAAAATAGTGGATGCTTTCTCTGATGCATCAAAGAAGTTCGGCATGAAGATTAACATCAAGAAAACCGACGGTGCTGTACCAACTCAACTCTACAAGATCCCTAGAGGAGGATATCATAGTAGATGGAAACAAGTTGAACTCTGTTATGAAATTCACCTACCGCGGAAGCACTATATCATGTAATGGATGCATTGAGGATGAAATACAGAGGAGGATGGCCAAGGCTAGAGCATCTTTCGGCCGACTAACGCCAGATACTCTGGAATAACCACCGTGTGTCCATGCGGGTTAAAGGCAAGTTATACCGTGCAATCGTGCTGTCTACCCTCCTATATGGAGCCGAGGCCTGGACAATGTACAGACGACAGGTGAAAAAGCTGCGTACCTTCATAATGCGACATCTGCGTTTTATCATTAGGATAACCTGGATGGACAAAGTGATAAACAAGGAAATACTCGAACGGACAGGACTGCCATCTATGGAAGATCTGATCAGAAAGAATCTCCGGTGGACTGGACACCTCATGAGGATGTCACCAGACAGGCTACCAAAACAGGTTCTCTACTCTCAACTGTCCTCGTGTTACAGAAAGAGAGAGTGCCCTCATCTCCGGTTCAAGGATACCATCAAGAGAAACCTGAAGCTGAGAGACATAAAGAGCGACACATGGAGAGCACTCTCACAGCAGAGAGATAAATGGAGAGCATCAGTCAAGTGATGGAAGTAGTCTTTGTCGCGTCGCGACCGACAGCATGATGATGATGATGATGATGATGATGATGATGTTGGTGTTGATGTTGATGTTGATGTTGATGTTGATGTTGATGTTGATGTTGATGTTGATGTTGATGTTGATGTTGATGTTGATGATGATGTTGATGATGATGATGATGATGATGTGTGTGTGTGTGTGTTTGTGTTGTATATTATATATATATATAATGTATATTTTTTTTTTTTGTGTGTGTGTGTATGTGTGTGTGTGTGTGTTTGTGCGTGTGCGTGTGCGTGTGCGTGTGCGTGTGTGCGTGTGCGTGTGTGCGTGTGCGTGTGCGTGACACGCAGTCAAGTATATCGCGGTGGGATTATCGGAAACTGGTGAAGCACGCAGAAGAACGGAGTTCATCGACGACAGCGACTGCATGAACTACCAGGCGATGGCGCTCGACAGCAGCAAGCCGCTGTCCAAGTACATCTTTGTCTTATTCGACGACATCCAACCTACTTCCGTTCCCCGTCGTCTGGCAACTCCTGTTGCCGAACTCCCATTGCGTCAAGTTAAGGTACGGTGACATACGACGACGACGACGACGGTGAGGCGGATGTGACGTTTTGGCGGGGCATTGCTGCTACGTAAATCAAGAAAGGTGCTTGGAACGAATGACGTCACTGTCCGTCCTTGCATCTGTTCATGATAATGGTGCTAGTGAATGGTATTAGAATGACGATACGGTAGAGATACACATACACCATTGGAGTGAAGTATTTGATATATTAAACAGTTAAGGAAATACTATTTTATATCGTCGTATTTCTATACTATTCCAATTGACGTACTTTTGAGTAATTACATTTTTCAATTACGATTAGCATTTATTAATTACGTGTATCGTCTACGTAACTGTGAAAAGAACTAAAATACTGTTCAGCCAGCCATGTGATCAGAATGCAGTGACATGACTGGTTATGAATGGTTAAGACGGAGTTATCTACTTCCAACCCACTCAGCCAGCCATGTGATCAGAATGCAGTGACATGACTGGTTATGAATGGTTAAGACGGAGTTATCTACTTCCAACCCACTCAGCCAGCCATGTGATCAGAATGCAGTGACATGAATGGTTACGAATGGTTAAGACGGAGTTATCTACTTCCAACCCACTCATCCAGCCATGTGATCAGAATGCAGTGACATGAATGGTTACGAATGGTTAAGACGGAGTTATCTACTTCCAACCCACTCAGCCAGCCATGTGATCAGAATGCAGTGACATGAATGGTTATGAATGGTTAAGACAGAGTTATCTACTTCCAACCCACTCAGCCAGCCATGTGATCAGAATGCAGTGACATGACTGGTTATGAATGGTTAAGACGGAGTTATCTACTTCCAACCCACTCAGCCAGCCATGTGATCAGAATGCAGTGACATGACTGGTTATGAATGGTTAAGACGGCGTTATCTACTTCTAACCCACTCAGCCAGCCATGTGATCAGAATGCAGTGGCATGACTGGTTATGAATGGTTAAGACGGAGTTATCTACTTCTAACCCACTCAGCCAGCCATGTGATCAGAATGCAGTGGCATGACTGGTTATGAATGGTTAAGACGGCGTTATCTACTTCTAACCCACTCAGCCAGCCATGTGATCAGAATGCAGTGACATGACTGGTTATGAATGGTTAAGACGGAGTTATCTACTTCCAACCCACTCAGCCAGCCATGTGATCAGAATGCAGTTGATATCAATAATCGGAATCGGAAGTGTGTATTGACCCCATATATATACATAATACAATGTTCAAGCACATTACCTACACCTCAAATTATAGAATAACATTGCATTAGTACCGTTGTGCAGTAAAATGATAAGTAGTTGCGTATACATGCTTTAAATAAGAAATTACAAAAAAGTAATTACCATAGGTAATTATGAATTATTGTTGTAGATAAAATAAACAGGGGCCAGGAGACTGTCATTAAGACCATTTTGGTCGCTCTCATGGCAGCCAGCCTATTAATTAAAACACAGTTAAATATAGTTGGCTGTCTTAAACACTTTCAATGGGATCACAATAAACACATGTGCATGATACAGTAGCGGTAACACAACACTAGAATGACATTAGAATGAACATTACAGGTAATAAATGACAAAACCCAAATGACAACACATTTCGTACAATACATTCGCTTGGAAACTAGCAAATGATTACAATCGCATAGTAAAATAACAGTATTTAGTATACGTACATTTACGGAGGTATAAAAAATAAAACACTATAAAATAGTACATTGATTGTTATAACTGTCCACATATATAACAGTTTGTTAGAGAGCGCAGTATTTTGTAATTCTGTAAAGAATATTTTTGCGTTACTAATAAATCTTCGTAAACTGTGTGTAATTATGTTTATGTTAAATTTAGTATTGTTTATTAGTAATGGAATATCGTGCCTAATGCATCGCTTAGCAAAATCATGTTTAGCCCTATTTGTATGAATATTATCGTGTATCCGTGTATTAAATGTGTGGACTGTTTTATTTAATAGAAATGGTAAGTCTTGCAACTATACTGGTAACGTCATGTGCACATACTTTTAGTACAGTATCAATTCATGTAGTTTCAGCATCACTGTAACATTAAGAATATTTAATTTCTTAAAAACGGTTCAGTATGTGCATCGCTAAACATATTATTCTAACTGCTTTTTCTGCAGTTTGATGATTTTGTTACAGTTAAAACCCCATGTCATTAGGCCATAATTAATGTATGGTAACATTAATTAATTTTATAAAGTAACTTGTATTTTTACTGGCAAAAAACGTTTTAATTTGTTTAATGCGCCCATCAATTTGGAACATTTAATTGAACTATTTTTATATTAACATCCCAGCTTAGATTTTCTTTCAAAGTTTACATCAAACATTTTAAAAGTTTGGACTCTTTCTATTACGGTTTCATCTATTTTACGGAGAACATTGTTTATTTGTTTGTTTTCAAATGTGTGTATTATATACTTGGATTTCTTTACGTTTAAAGACAGTTTATTGCTTTTTAGCCATTCGTTTATCTTGTTTAATTCTATATTTAAAAGATATTCGACATCTTTCGCACATATGTTTGACGATTGAATTGTTGTAAACAAAGCTGTGTCGTCTGCATATATTACATAATTATTTGATTTTTTCACTCGACTTTGGTCAATAATTTATATTATAATAAGAACAAAAGTGGGCCTAAAATAGATTAATATTTGTAAGTGACGTATGGTTTTCCATTATTCAAGTAGCTTTCCATTAACGTTAGGGCAGCATCATCCATCCCATACAATTGTAATTTGCTTAATAAAATTGAATGGTCTAAGGTGTCAAATGTTTTTGATATGTCTAAAATTTATTAATGAGTGTTTTGTTACAATCCGTGGTGTTATTGTTCGGTCGATAACTTCCATAATGACGTATTACGTTTGAGGATCTAAATCCATACTGATTATCATTAAAAAGTTGGTGTTTAGTAAAAATAAATCTGATTATATATAACTTTTTCAGTTACCTTTGAGATTACTGGTAGCAGAGATATCGGTCTATAATTACAAAACAATGTTTCGTCGTAACTTAAAAAAATAGGAATTACTTTCGCAATTTTCATCTTATCTGGAAATATCCCAGTATTTAATATTTGATTAAACAAAGAGTATACGTCATTATACAGTTGTTCAGAATATTAATTGTATATGTATGATACCTACAAGTGAAAATATACCAGTCATACCATTTCAAAGATAATTAATATAAGCAACTCAACGTGTATTGATAGAAAATTAATAATCTTGAAGATACAGCTTAATTAAAACCTACACAGATGGAATACCAGTTAGCTATGCTTTCCAGGCAGGCCACCTGGTCTCAATGTGTCACTCACGTATTGGTCCTTCGACGACGACAGTGGAATGAGCCGCCGTGGTGGTTGTGGTTCTGCAGCATGGCGCTGCTCTCACGATGCTAATCTCCGGCGGTCGACGGAATAACTGCGACTAGAACATTGCCTCAGATATCTGATCTTGTTAGTCTAGAAGACTCACTCGTGGATCACGAGAACTAGTGCAGTGTGTCGCGTCAGCTCCTGCGCAAACCTTCCGTTTCTGCGCATCATTCCGTCGCTACACAGTACTTCACACGACACGTGAGCAGTTCTGCGCAAGCATATCTAGTCTCATTGCCAACGCGCCCCGCTTGGACGTCGGCCTATGACGCACAACAAAATAGGCCAACTGAAACATCACTGCAACCATTGATGGTCACGAGTGGACGTTGCGATAGGAACATTATAACATATTTATTTACCCCACTCAGTTAATGACTTACCCTTATTTTGTGTTACGCGTCTATTATTTATTGTTTATTTCAGCAATTTCGAACTACGAAACATCATTAAAACTGTGCAGTGTATTTTAGCCAATCAATATCTGTGATCTACACGGAGTGGTGGGAATTGATTGTACCAACAGCGATGTATAATTTATAGGTTTAACCTGAACACTGGAAACATCATTAACCTCGGTTCGTAACGCTAGTGCATATTGCCTTTTTGTCTGATCAGTGGTCCGATAACAAACTTACACCATGCGTCTCCACTGGATTTGTCCTTAGACCGGCCTACTAAATTTACATCGCTAATTTGATATACTGCATATCAAGCATTGTTGGTTGCGGAGAAATTATATATTGTGACATTTGTGTTGACAACTCTAGCATCGCGTGGAATGTAACTATGCAAGAATGACAGACGACATATTCTGGTTAACATAGCTATTCGCCCGTATACATCTAAAGCCGCAATCCGGGCTTAAGTAGACCGAACAGTGCGGACGTCCAACAGAAGCCGAAAACGGCAACATCCTACATCTTCCTTTTGTTTTACTTCAAAGAGTCAATATTCTCACACTGCCGCTGAATCTTGGAAGACCGTTCTCGCTAACCACATGTGTACAAGTACCCTTTTTGGTTGTTCTTATGTGGAGTAAGGTTTAGGGTTAGTGTCAGGGTTAGGGTTTAGGTTTGGGTTACGGTTAGGGTTAGGTTGAAGATACTTTAGACAAGATTGACTTTAGGTGTTTTACATGCGTTTGATAGGGACTTGTAGGTGAGTGGTTAGCAAAAAGGTCTTCCTGTACCTTTCGGTGCTCGTCACCTCACTGGAGAGTCACAACATTGCCTTCACGGTTCACGTCGTCCTACGGCTCTGCTGCTTCGCACGGTGTGATTAACGCGTTGTGTTTGTTTCCCGAGTATCACTCGGTCGTCTGTCTCGACGTTGTTTACTTACAGCATCTGGCTTCTTGTCTGCGTGTTACTTCTCGTGTTGTTTCACCCTCGCACCTCTTTCTCGAATTTGCATCTGCTACTTCATCTCAAATGTGGGCTCCGCGCTCACCTGCATTTCCGGCAATTTGTTCACGAGTTTACGTCCCATCACCATCCCCGATGGACTCACACCTGTGACAGTTTGTGGTGGTGTTCGGTACTGGTACAAGCAATTCTCCAGTTCTCACGTCCACCTCTTCTTCTCAACGTCTGCAACCTGAATATACTTAATCAGAGTTGAAATAAAGCATTGCTTTGTAGTCAGTCCTCATAAGGGAGGCTTTTCGAGTGCTGCATCCCAAGATACCCGATAAATCCTTTAGATCCGTTTGTCATTCCTCGCGTTGAATGGCAGACGATGTGTGACGAATATTGTCTCCAAGCACGTCACAATGTCCTGCGCTTTCTTACTGCGCATCCACACTACATCTGCATGTCTAAACTATTTGAAGACTGAATTAATACAATTTTATTTATATAAAAAATATAACTTATTATCTTACTTTATTATTAACTTATTAATTGGTTTTATTGTTAATTTTTATTATTTATCTAATACTTTATTCCAAATAAGTTTGGATTCTACATTATGATTTTAGCAGCACTGTTTATTATTACCTGACAATTTATATATTTGTTATTATTTTGATGTTACATTAATTTAGCATGTAGCCGTATATAATGACGTACAAATCAGATATTGATCTCTTACCAATGTTGTGTTGTAGGCGACTCTGAGCAGAATTATATTTTGGATATACGGCGCGTCATAATTTATTATTATTATCATTACATGAAACTCTCTTCCCTACAGATAGAGGTGGAACTTCTCACACGCCTATTTCACCGCCAAGGCTTCCCTCTCAAACCGGGAAAACACCACGTGACTGATGACGTGGTTATTTCTCACAGGCCATGTTCACTCCGAATACACGGCGCTTGTATTTGTACAGACTAATCGATGCTGTGAATGTGATCACATTTCGGATGTTTCGGCATGTTGAATCAAGACTGAATTACAAGATAAAGTCAATATGGTGGACGCTGTTGGATGCGGATATGGCGCGTCACATTCGTCATTTCTAGTTTGATAGTATTAACTTGAAGAATTATGTACAATTGTGCAAGTATAGAATACCTATATTTTAGCGTTTTGCATCAAGTTCAAAAAAGTAACGCCACTACCATCTAAATATAATTGAGACGCGCGTGCGTGCGTGCCTATGACTGTGCCATGCCTAATTTAACATTTAGGAGATTTTACATAATAAACACATTCTGCCAAACCGTGTATGTTTGTTATTGTGCGTACACTGATTTGTAAAATGTCATAACATTAAATTACACAGAAATCAAACAAAAATATTAGTTTCGTTTTATGTATGTCATTGATAGATATTATAACTCCTGTATGACCATATACTATTCCATCTGAATAGTCAACGTTAAGATACCAAATTAATGTTGTAACATGTTACACTACACCGTACACAGAGCTGGCTTGCACCTATATTTGGCTGCGGCTATGAGAGAGCTCTGTATCGTTGCTATCGTTATGTAATTATGTTTTGCTCTTATCTGGCATATTGTTTGGCAGAGGTGACCGTGAGTACATAAAGTATGTGTGCAACGGATGAATTGAGATATATGTGCAACATCTTTGTAAGTTTTTAATTAGTTTATCTACGAACTGAACCGGTCAGCCGTGACGCCAATTGTTGACAACTACCATCAACTACCGGCCAGTCTGCATGTCCACCGTCGTGCATCAGTGAAAGCTGCTCTGCATGGCCGAGCCTGGCCAGACCCGCTACACATACAGTGCCTGTCGTTTATACCAGCTTGGCCAGTCGACAGATCCCAATACGTCACGCTTACTTCATCGTACCTGGAACACCTTACGTGAACTTGGCATAGCTGTGAGGCGACCAACCAAGCGTGGCTGTCGAGGTGGACGTCATCGTCAACATCAGCAAGATATGACCACTGTAAACGGCCATCGACCAGCACCGTGTGAGTGTTATCTTCACGACAACACAACAACCAAATTATGCATCATCAACGCAAGATATGTTCGCAACAAATCAACTGACATTTTAGACCATATCCACGAACATGACCTAGACATTGTTGCTATGACAGAAAGCAGACTCTGATCTCCCTGTAACCAGAACTCTGACGCCACCCTGATACAATTTAATTCACCATTCCAGATGCAGCCGTCGCGGTGGTGGCATTGCAATATTACACAAAGAATCTGTCAAGGCAACATATTTGAAAACATTCATAGAACGGCTGGAAGAATACTTTGTCGCAAATGGAATTGGAGTTGTGCCAGCGGGAGCGACAGACAACGACGAAACACGACAGGCAGCCGAGCGGAACCGGGTGGCAACTGTTCTGACGTTGGTGGGAGGGACGACGTACAAGCTGCTGAAGAGTCTAGTTAGTCCAAACCTACCGTCCACTAAAACGTGTAAGGGTCTTACTGGAACGTTGAGAAACCATATGAATCCGAACCAAATAGTAATTGCAGAACGATTGCGCTTTCAAAACCGTAAACAATGAGAAGGCGAGACCGTATCACAGTTCAACGTGGAGCTGAGAGGGCTGGCGTCCACTTATGATCTTGGTGAATTTCTCGGAAAAGCGCTCCGCTATATATGTTGGTTTGCGGAATAAGAAGTGAAAGCACGCAACGAAAACAGCTTAGTCAAGACCGAGACGTTGCACAAGCTTTACAAATGGTCATTGCAGATGAAATAGAAGACAGTGAAGGCGAAAACCCTCCATAGTCAGGCAAGTGGTTATACAAGGTCGACGGATAAGGTGCCAGTTGTGAATCAAGTGAAAGGTAAAGAGACGCCACCTAGACCGAGTAGCAAACCACTAACAAAGTTAGGAAAAACAAAAGTCAGAAGGTTAAATGCTACCGTTTCTGACTTGTTACGCATCGTTTTATGGTGTTGGTGCAGTTCTGGTTCATCAAGTGGAGGATGGAGAGCAGCCAATCGCTTTTCATTCCAGAACCATGGCACCCGCAGAAAGGAACTATTCCCAGGTCAAAAAGGAGGCGGTAGCACAGATTTGCGGTGTACGCAAATTTCACAAGTATCTCTGGGGTGGACATTTAAAGATCTACATGGACCATATACCCCTTTTGGAGCTGCTAGGAGAGTTGAAACCTCTGGTGGGCTCTTCTCATGCATGGCTACAACTATGAGCTCGTCTATCGGCCTGGAACAAGCACTGCGAATGCACATGCGTTGAGCAGACTGTCACTGAAAGAAACGGTGGAAGTTCTAGTGTTAGAACCTGTGTTGAACCTGCTACAACACCTGGGGGAAGGTCCTGTGACAGCCAGTATGATCAAAGAAGCAACGAAGACCGATCCAGTTATGTCACTAGTGCTGCAGTATGTATCTGTTACAGCAGCGGCCAGAGAAGAACATAGCTGCAGATATGATGCCATTCTACAGGCGAAGACATGAACTGTCTTGCGAAGATGGGTGTATCCTGTGGGGTACAAGAGTCATTGTACCCACCGCCCATCGCTCCATGTTGATTGAACTACACGAGACACACTCTGGCATTTCGCGAATGGTGAATTTGGCGAGAAATTACGTGTGGTGGCCATCCATCAGAAAAAAGTATAAATAATTGTTTTAACTGCAACCCAGGTAAATTTCTGCATAACACGCCTTGGTAGGTAGGAAATATATGTGACAACATAACTATGCTATGCCTGAATTTTAGGAATGTGCACAAATATTCGCGTACCTTCAGGTCCAGGCCACGTGTAAATAAATACAACCACACTTTTCCTGCGCAATCTGCAAGATGGTTGCTGTTCTTTGTAGACTGCGCTGGTTCCAGCAAAAGCGTCTACATAAACAGTAACAACTGAATCCAAGCCACACATTTAAACAAAAACAATCAAATCAATGTAATGTCATTCGTCAACATGACGTGCACATAATTACATAGTACTACACCTATCGCTAAAAATGGAAGAGTAGACAAGTTGGAAGGCTACAGGTGTATATATATATATATATATATATATATATATATATATATATATATATATATATATATATATATATATGTATTTTTGTGTGTGTGTGTGTGTTTGTGTGTGTTTTGTGTGTGTCGCGCATTGTTGTGTCCTTGTGGCCGCTTATCGGCGAAACAGCGTCTATAAGAAATTGAAACTGTTGTGCGCCCATCTGAACAAAGTTTAATAAAGGTTACAGTAATGCCCTGGGCTGGTCCGGAGTGGCATGGGCTGATCTCGGGACTTTGAGTTGACTTTGTCTGAGAATGAGACGGATTTCCTTCATCAGAACATGAAATGCGCCGAACAGCTAGTGTCGCGCAATCCATGGGCGAACCCGTCATCTTTTTGTTTCTAAGTTTTTGTTCTTCGTCGCGCAATCCATGGGCGAACCCGTCATCTTTTCGTTTCTTAAGTTTTTGTTCTTCGTCTCGCAATCCATGGGCGAACCCGTCATCTTTTCGTTTCTTAAGTTTTTGTTCTTCGTCGCGCAATCCATGGGCGAACCCGTCATCTTTTCGTTTCTAAGTTTTTGTTCTTCGTCGCGCAATCCATGGGCGAACCCGTCATCTTTTCGTTTCTTAAGTTTTTGTTCTTCGTCGCGCAATCCATGGGCGAACCCGTCATCTTTTCGTTTCTTAAGTTTTTGTTCTTCGTCGCGCAATCCATGGGCGAACCCGTCATCTTTTCGTTTCTAAGTTTTTGTTCTTCGTCGCGCAATCCATGGGCGAACCCGTCATCTTTTCGTTTCTTAAGTTTTTGTTCTTCGTCGCGCAATCCATGGGCGAACCCGTCATCTTTTCGTTTCTTAAGTTTTTGTTCTTCGTCGCGCAATCCATGGGCGAACCCGTCATCTTTTCGTTTCTTAAGTTTTTGTTCTTCGTCGCGCAATCCATGGGCGAACCCGTCATCTTTTCGTTTCTTAAGTTTTTGTTCTTCGTCGCGCAATCCATGGGCGAACCCGTCATCTTTTCGTTTCTTAAGTTTTTGTTCTTCGTCGCGCAATCCATGGGCGAACCCGTCATCTTTTCGTTTCTTAAGTTTTTGTTCTTCGTCGCGCAATCCATGGGCGAACCCGTCATCTTTTCGTTTCTTAAGTTATCGTTCTTCGTCGCGCAATCCATGGGCGAACCCGTCATCTTTTCGTTTCTTAAGTTTGTTCTTCGTCGCGCAATCCATGGGCGAACCCGTCATCTTTTCGTTTCTAAGTTTTTGTTCTTCGTCGCGCAATCCATGGGCGAACCCGTCATCTTTTCGTTTGTAAGGTTTTGTTCTTCGTCGCAAACCAGGGGTTTGTCTATGCATCAAAACGCCACTGTCACAGGCCACTGCCAACCATGGCAAGGCCACTGCACACAGGCCACTGCACACAGGCCACTGCACACAGGCCACTGCACACAGGCCACTGCACACAGGCCACTGCACACAGGCCACTGCACACAGGCCACTGCACACAGGCCACTGCACACAGGCCACTGCACACAGGCCACTGCACACAGGCCACTGCACACAGGCCACTGCACACAGGCCACTGCACACAGGCCACTGCACACAGGCCACTGCACACAGGCCACTGCACACAGGCCACTGCACACAGGCCACTGCACACAGGCCACTGCACACAGGCCACTGCACACAGGCCACTGCACACAGGCCACTGCACACAGGCCACTGCACACAGGCCACTGCACACAGGCCACTGCACACAGGCCACTGCACACAGGCCACTGCACACAGGCCACTGCACACAGGCCACTGCACACAGGCCACTGCACACAGGCCACTGCACCCAGGCCACTGCACACAGGCCACTGCACACAGGCCACTGCACCCAGGCCACGGCACACGGCCACTGCACACAGGCCACTGCACACAGGCCACTGCACCCAGGCCACTGCACACAGGCCACTGCACACAGGCCACTGCACACAGGCCACTGCACCCAGGCCACTGCACCCAGGCCACTGCACCCAGGCCACTGCACACAGGCCACTGCACACAGGCCACTGCACCAGGCCACTGCACCCAGGCCACTGCACACAGGCCACTGCACACAGGCCACTGCACACAGGCCACTGCACACAGGCCACTGCACCCAGGCCACTGCACCCAGGCCACTGCACACAGGCCACTGCACCCAGGCCACTGCACCCAGGCCACTGCACACCAGGCCACTGCACACAGGCCACTGCACACAGGCCACTGCACCCAGGCCACTGCACACAGGCCACTGCACACAGGCCACTGCACACAGGCCACTGCACACAGGCCACTGCACAGAGTAACATTCGATGTTCGTTCTCACTGCTGCTGCTGCTGCTGCTGCTGCTGCTGCTGCTGCTGCTGCTGCTGCTGTCTGTCATTGCCGTAATTTGGCGTAAATATACAAATGGCCTTCACCTTATGACGTCACTCACACAACTCACCCGATCCGATTGTTGCGCTACGACTACGTGTATCATGCACTCGTACGAGTGACTCGTACGAGGCACTCATACGAGTCTATCGTACGTGTATCACCCCCTTAAGGGATACTTCAGTATTATAAATTTCCAAGTTGGCGTAGTTTGCTAGGTGGCAGCACAAACTCTAAAAGGTCAGCGAGTGCTTATTGTGAAGGATTTCATATTTGAGCAGCTCTTTTCTGATGAATGGCCACCACACGTAATTTCTCGCCAAATTCACCATTCGCGAAATGCCAGAGTGTGTCTCATGTAGTTCAATCAACATGGAGCGATGGGCGGTGGGTACAATGACTCTTGTACCCCACAGGATACACCCATCTTCGCAAGACAGTTCATGTCTTCGCCTGTAGAATGGCATCATATCTGCAGCTATGTTCTTCTCTGGCCGCTGCTGTAACAGATACATACTGCAGCACTAGTGACATAACTGGATCGGTCTTCGTTGCTTCTTTGATCATACTGGCTGTCACAGGACCTTCCCCCAGGTGTTGCAGCAGGTTCAACACAGGTTCTAACACTAGAACTTCCACCGTTTCTTTCAGTGACAGTCTGCTCAACGCATGTGCATTCGCAGTGCTTGTTCCAGGCCGATAGACGAGCTCATAGTTGTAGCCATGCATGAGAAGAGCCCACCAGAGGTTTCAACTCTCCTAGCAGCTCCAAAAGGGGTATATGGTCCATGTAGATCTTTAAATGTCCACCCCAGAGATACTTGTGAAATTTGCGTACACCGCAAATCATTGCTAGCGCCTCCGTTTTGACCTGAGAATAGTTCCTTTCTGCGGGTGCCATGGTTCTGGAATGAAAAGCGATTGGCTGCTCTCCATCCTCCACTTGATGAACCAGAACTGCACCAACACCATAAAACGATGCGTAACAAGTCAGAAACGGTAGCATTTAACCTTCTGACTTTTGTTTTTCCTAACTTTGTTAGTGGTTTGCTACTCGGTCTAGGTGGTGTATCTTTACCTTTCACTTGATTCACAACTGGCACCTTATCCGTCGACCTTGTATAACCACTTGCCTGACTATGGAGGGTTTTCGCCTCACTGTCTTCTATTTCATCTGCAATGACCATTTGTAAAGCTTGTGCAACGTCTCGGTCTTGACTAAGCTGTTTTCGTTGCGTGATTTCACTTCTTATTCCGCAAACCAACATATATAGCGGAGCGCTTTTCCGAGAAATTCACCAAGATCATAAGTGGACGCCAGCCCTCTCAGCTCCACGTTAAACTGTGATACGGTCTCGCCTTCTCATTGTTTACGGTTTTGAAAGCGCAATCGTTCTGCAATTACTATTTGGTTCGGATTCAGATGGTTTCTCAACGTTCCAGTAAGACCCTTACACGTTTTAGTGGACGGTAGGTTTGGACTTACTAGACTCTTCAGCAGCTTGTACGTCGTCCTTCCGACCAACGTCAGAACAGTTGCCACCCGGTTCCGCTCGGCTGCCTGTCGTGTTTCGTCGTTGTCTGTCGCTCCCGCTGGCACAACTCCAATTCCATTTGCGACAAAGTATTCTTCCAACCGTTCTATGAATGTTTTCAAATATGTTGCCTTGACAGATTCCTTGTGTAATATTGCAATGCCACCACCGCGATGGCTGCATCTGGAATGGTGAATTAAATTGTATCAGGGTGGCGTCAGAGTTCTGGGTACACGGAGGTCAGAGTCTGGTTTCTGTCATTGCAACAATGTCTAGGTCATGTTCGTGGATATGGTCTAAAATGTCAGTTGATTTGATGCGAACATATCTTGCGTTGATGATGCATAATGACGCTGCTGTAGTCGGGTAGATTAGCAGATTCGATGTTAGTGTGAATATAATTTGGTTGTTGTGTTGTCGTGAAGATAGCACTCGCACGGTGTTGGTCGATGGCCGTTTACAGTGGTCATAGCTTGCTGGTGTTGACGATGACGTCCACCTCGACAGCCACGCTTGGTTGGTCGTCTCACAGCTATGCCAAGTTCACGTAAGGTGTTCCAGGTACGATGAAGTAAGCGTGACGTATTGGGATCTGTCGACTGGCCAAGCTGGTATAAACGACAGGCATTGTATGTGTAGCGGGCCTGGCCAGGCTCGGCCATGCAGAGCAGCTTTCACTGATGCACGACGGTGGACATGCAGACTGGCCGGTAGTTGATGGTATTTGTCAACAATTGGCGTCACGGCTGACCGGTTCAGTTCGTAGATAAAATAATTAAAAACTTACAAAGATGTTGCACATATATCTCAATTCATCCGTTGCACACATACTTTATGTACTCACGGTCACCTCTGCCAAACAATATGCCAGATAAGAGCAAAACATAATTACATAACGATAGCAACGATACAGAGCTCTCTCATAGCCGCAGCCAAATAGGTGCAGCCAGCTCTGTGTACGGTGTAGTGTAACATGTTACAACATTAATTTGGTATCTTAACGTTGACTATTCAGATGGAATAGTATATGTTCATACAGGAGTTATAATATCTATCAACGACATACATAAAACGAAACTAATATTTTTGTTTGATTTCTGTGTAATTTAATGTTATGACATTTTACAAATCAGTGTACGCACAATAACAAACATACACGGTTTGGCAGAATGTGTTTATTATGTCAAATCACCTAAATGTTAAATTAGGCGTGGCATATTCATAGGCACGCACGCACGCGCGTCTCGATTATAGTTAGAAGGTAGTGGCGTTACTTTTTTGAACAAAAGCAAAGCGCCAAAATATAGGTAATCTATAAAGTAAATGATCGTTTTGCGCCGCTGAAACGATAAACAAAATGGCGACCGCTGCGTGATTACCCAGACGCCGTGAGGTGGCAGCACCTTTTTAGCCCCTCAGACCAAATTTGAAATAACAATCAGATAATAATATTTAAAAATATTCAACATTAAACTTATCATGAAACATGTCACAAACAAAATAAATGAAAATGTTGTTAATGTGTCGTCTCATTTTACTATTTTCTAAGTTGTATTTTGTGCATTTTAAGGGTTCTACTGTAATATTAAATGTGATATTATTACACTTCATTTTTATGGGTATTATAACTGTGGGCATACATGTGATTTAGGTATGTTGTAATGTGGATGTAAATAAAGATTGTATGTTCTGGATTTTTTTTTGCAAATTCCTGTCCCTCTGACGAGGGGACACTTGCAATGTAGAGACACTTTTGCTTGGCCCGACAGGTGTCCCTACAAGACAGGTTCTACTGTACTTGCACTATTGTACATGATTCGGGATTTGGATTAACGAAGTCTTCACCGGAAGGCTCTTCCCGGATGTCACATTTACGAGCCTGACAACTCGGACGGTCGGACAGGAAACTTGTCCTACCCTGGGAGACAATATGCAGAGTCGTACAGTTTGTGATGAACCGTCCTATGGGATAAGTTTAATAACTGCAGATTTGTGAATGTTAATCGCAGGCCAAATATACCACCTGACAATTACGTGGGTGCAATAGTCTCCGAGACGAATTCTCGCAATTTCATTAAACATCCCGCAAACATCCTGAGCGTAGCTGTTGTTCACACACAGAGTCCCATTATGCTGAATTGTGACCTCACATCCCAGTCAGTTCTGGTACATTAAACTATAATATTTATTTTATAGGTAATAAATTTTAAAATATTGCTAAATAGTGTCAGGTTAATAATGATAAGAACTCTACTTTTATATGTGTTAAACTTGACTAATCACAGTGGACACCAATTTATGTATCTTGAAAAACAACTAACATATCAAGTAACAAGATAGTGTAAGTCCGATGAAGCTAATCTCTTGAGACGTCCGTTGGAAGAAGACATCATCCAACAAAAGAGCAATATCTATAACTATCGTGAGACGTCCGTTGGAAGAAGACATCATCCAACAAAAGAGCAATATCTATAAACATCATGAGACGTCCGTTGGAAGAAGACATCATCCAACAAAAGAGCAATATCTATAAACATCATAAGACGTCCGTTGGAAGAAGACATCATCCAACAAAAGAGCAATATCTATAACTATCGTGAGACGTCCGTTGGAAGAAGACATCATCCAACAAAAGAGCAATATCTATAAACATCATGAGACGTCCGTTGGAAGAAGACATCATCCAACAAAAGAGCAATATCTATAAACATCATAAGACGTCCGTTGGAAGAAGACATCATCCAACAAAAGAGCAATATCTATAAACATCATAAGACGTCCGTTGGAAGAAGACATCATCCAAAAAAAGAGCAATATCTATAACTATCGTGAGACGTCCGTTGGAAGAAGACATCATCCAAAAAAAGAGCAATATCTATAACTATCGTGAGACGTCCGTTGGAAGAAGACATCATCCAAAAAAAGAGCAATATCTATAACTATCGTGAGACGTCCGTTGGAAGAAGACATCATCCAACAAAAGAGCAATATCTATAAACATCATGAGACGTCCGTTGGAAGAAGACATCATCCAACAAAAGAGCAATATCTATAAACATCATGAGACGTCCGTTGGAAGAAGACATCATCCAACAAAAGAGCAATATCTATAAACATCATGAGACGTCCGTTGGAAGAAGACATCATCCAACAAAAGAGCAATATCTATAAACATCATAAGACGTCCGTTGAAAGAAGACATCATCCAACAAAAGAGCAATATCTATAAACATCATAAGACGTCCGTTGGAAGAAGACATCATCCAACAAAAGAGCAATATCTATAAACATCATGAGACGTCCGTTGGAAGAAGACATCATCCAACAAAAGAGCAATATCTATAAACATCATGAGACGTCCGTTGGAAGAAGACATCATCCAACAAAAGAGCAATATCTATAAACATCATGAGACGTCCGTTGAAAGAAGACATCATCCAACAAAAGAGCAATATCTATAAACATCATGAGACGTCCGTTGGAAGAAGACATCATCCAACAAAAGAGCAATATCTATAAACATCATGAGACGTCCGTTGGAAGAAGACATCATCCAACAAAAGAGCAATATCTATAAACATCATGAGACGTCCGTTGAAAGAAGACATCATCCAACAAAAGAGCAATATCTATAACATCGTGAGACGTCCGTTGGAAGAAGACATCATCCAACAAAAGAGCAATATCTATAAACATCATGAGACGTCCGTTGGAAGAAGACATCATCCAACAAAAGAGCAATATCTATAAACATCATGAGACGTCCGTTGAAAGAAGACATCATCCAACAAAAGAGCAATATCTATAACTATCGTGAGACGTCCGTTGGAAGAAGACATCATCCAACAAAAGAGCAATATCTATAAACATCATGAGACGTCCGTTGGAAGAAGACATCATCCAACAAAAGAGCAATATCTATAAACATCATGAGACGTCCGTTGAAAGAAGACATCATCCAACAAAAGAGCAATATCTATAACTATCGTGAGACGTCCGTTGGAAGAAGACATCATCCAACAAAAGAGCAATATCTATAAACATCATGAGACGTCCGTTGGAAGAAGACATCATCCAACAAAAGAGCAATATCTATAAACATCATAAGACGTCCGTTGAAAGAAGACATCATCCAACAAAAGAGCAATATCTATAAACATCATAAGACGTCCGTTGGAAGAAGACATCATCCAACAAAAGAGCAATATCTATAAACATCATGAGACGTCCGTTGAAAGAAGACATCATCCAACAAAAGAGCAATATCTATAACTATCGTGAGACGTCCGTTGGAAGAAGACATCATCCAACAAAAGAGCAATATCTATAAACATCATGAGACGTCCGTTGGAAGAAGACATCATCCAACAAAAGAGCAATATCTATAAACATCATAAGACGTCCGTTGAAAGAAGACATCATCCAACAAAAGAGCAATATCTATAACTATCGTGAGACGTCCGTTGGAAGAAGACATCATCCAACAAAAGAGCAATATCTATAAACATCATGAGACGTCCGTTGAAAGAAGACATCATCCAACAAAAGAGCAATATCTATAACTATCGTGAGACGTCCGTTGGAAGAAGACATCATCCAACAAAAGAGCAATATCTATAAACATCATGAGACGTCCGTTGGAAGAAGACATCATCCAACAAAAGAGCAATATCTATAAACATCATGAGACGTCCGTTGAAAGAAGACATCATCCAACAAAAGAGCAATATCTATAACTATCGTGAGACGTCCGTTGGAAGAAGACATCATCCAACAAAAG
>JAODUO010000190.1:62500-232500 GCA_025642075.2 Ridgeia piscesae
TTGTTGTTGTTGTTGCTATTGTTGTTTTTATTGTTTTTGCTTGCTTTCTCCGTAGCAATGTACGTATATACGATATGTTTGTTATCTTGCGATCAGCCACCATGTTTACGTCCGGTCAGCCATGTAGGCCTCGTCGACCACATTTTGTTCACCACTTCGAATCGTGCTTAACACGTCTGTCGTTCACCTAGAGTTGTTTCTGCCTTTCGCGCCAACCTGCAAGCTCACCATATTCACTCGCTCGGCATCCTCGGACATCTGCGCTATGCCCTGTCAACAGCTTCGTCTGAGTCGTTTTGACCGGCGCTGTCTACCACTTGGTTCGATATAAAATGGGCAATGAGGTCGCCAAACTCCCACAGATTTGTCAACTGCCGTAGTCGCGTCACGAATTGCGCCACACTTTCCCCTTCTGTTTGTCTGTCCTTGCGGAACATATGACGGTTATACGAAGTGTTCTTTCACGGAATGAAATACGCTGTTATTTTCTCCTTGGGGCAACTAAACAAAGGTGAACTCTTGCTTAGTTGCCCCACGGCGGACTGCATTGTTTTTTCTCCTTGGGGCAACTAAACAAAGGTGAACTCTTGCTTAGTTGCCCCACGGCGGACTGCATTGTTTCCGACCATATTTTGTGCGCTATAGGGTAAACTTGCTCAGGGCTCCTTTAGAGACACGAAGTGTTTCATACAGAATACTGAAACAAATCGATAACAGGGCTTTTAGTAATGACCTGAAGGATATAATAAATGCCTTGTTGAATGTCACGGACATCAACCAGCTAGTTGGTGACTACAATACCGAATTAAGACAACTGCTTGATAGGCACGCCCCTATGAAATCTAAAACTGTTGTTGTTTAGACGTTTTGGGGTGCCCCCTTTGGGTTTGAAAAAAATGGGGAATGAGGTCACCAAATCCCACAGATTTGAATGCCGTTTGTCGGACGGAGTGCGAATTTCCCCTTTTGTTTTTCTTCCATTCGGCTTAGGAAAAGAGTTTTGGTAAAATGTTTTTTCTTAATAAAAAAAGGTAACCCAGGCCCCCCGGCGACTCAGTTTTTCTCCTTGGGAAAAAACAAAGGTGATTCGAAGAAATTGCCCTTGTAAACATCCTCTGTGGTAAGAAGCAAAGTATTCCACTACCTGACCACGATTCGGAAAACCTCGTAAATGATTTTGGCAAGTTTTTTAACGATACAATAGATGCTATTCGGTCGACCATTGGTGTTACTGAACCACCCTATGTACCGATCAGAGACATATACAGATACATTTGCTGTGGTCTCCGAAGATGATGTGCGCAGGTTGGTCATGAAATAAAAAAGCAACCAGCTGTGCTCTTCACCCCATGCCAACAACATTGGTTAAATAATACATTGCTGAATTTCTCCCACTCGTTACGCACATAATCAACCTCTCTATAGCCACTGGGGAATTCCCTCAGGAATGGAAGACCGCATTTGTTGTGCCATTGTTTAAAAGGCAGGATTGGACCCGATCCAAAAAATATCGTCCGGTATCGAATATCCAATATATCTGTTAGCTAACCGAGCGAGCTGTTGTTAACCATTCGGATTGTCGATTTCCTTTGCCACCATGTCAGTCTGCATACAGAGTTGGACATTTTACAGAAACTGCTCTGGTTACGTTTCAGTCTGACATTCTTCTAAACATGGACCAACAGAAGGTTTCACAACTGGTTTTAATTGATTTGTCGTCGGCTTTTGATACAGTGGACCATGACATTTTGTAAACTATTATGAACTGCACTTTTGGAGTAAAGGGCACAGCTCTAAGTTGGTTTAACTCTTATCACCAATCAAGATCGCAACGAATTTGTATCAATGGCATTGTGTCAGAGCAGTTTAAACTTGGTTATGGTGGGCCGCAGCGGTCATGCCTAGGTCCCGTTGAATTCACTGAGTACTGTAGTCCTGTTTTCTCCATACTTAATCAGCATGGGAACTTACGTCATGCCTATGCCGACGATCACCAAGTCTACTGTAGTTTCCACCACCATTCTATGGACATTAATAGTGAGTCCATGGAATGATGCATTAGTGATATCAGTACCTGGATGGGTGGCATGAAACTAAAATTGAACAATTCCAAGACAGAATACGTATTAATTGGTACTCCGCAGCAATTAGCAAAAATGCGCCAACATGGCTATTAACATTGGGGGCATTGAGATACATGCATTGAACTCTGTGCGAAACTTGGGCGCTTATTTTGATAAACACATAACAATGAAACAACATGTCAAGTCCAAATGTCGGGCTGCTTATGCACAACTGTATAACATCGGAAAAATGAAAACATATCACCATAGTGCAGAGAAACTGATACATGCTCTGGTCCACAGCCATATTGATTACTGTTATGCTCTCCTGATCGGCTTACACAAATACCTTATACGGAAATTGCAAATGGTTCAAAACACCGCAGCCAGAGTGTTGTGTAGAATCGGCAAGAATGACCATATCACTTCAACACTGAAGTCACTTCACTGATAGCCAGTGGAATTTCGCATTAAATACAAAATATGTCTACTGACGTTTAATTCTTTACATGACCATTGACCAGAGTACATATCTTAAATGCTGATTCCTAGAATCATCCATTGTGGATTAAGATAGAACAAAGAGGACAACTCTGGGAGATCGGGCATTTAGAGAGGCTGCACCACAATTGTGCAACTCATTACCCAAAGATGTGCAAAGCTGCAACGACGTTGGCGTTTTAAAGAGTAAATTAAAGACTCACTATTTTAGTGTAACCTACAACTAACCTACGGTTGCACATTTTATTAGTTTTACAATTGTTAGATAACTACTTAGTCTACGTCGGACATTTGTACTAAAACACATTTTAAGTTTATTATTTATTTTATATTATAATTGTTTTTATTAATTATTTTGTATTAATTAAACAATGTATTTATATATTTATTTAGCTAATTAATTTTACTATTTTATATTATATCAGTATATGTGTATTACGTTGAATGTTTATATCGATTCGTACGTTGTGCAGAATAGAATAACACTGTATAAATAGGGTGCTATATAAATTTAAAAACATTTACATTTACATTCGTATATGTCTCACCTGTATTTGGCAAGGATATTGGCATGGCTTGGCTTGGGGTATGAGTGATAATTTCATGATATGTGTTTATAATGATATGCGTTTTATTACACAGGCATACGTGATACTGTAGGCTGTAGTGGATATAATTACGGTTGTACTATGACTACGGCTATCTCTAACTAGGTGGGCGTAGTTAATACCCTAACAATAGTTGGGTTAGTCCCATTATACGTTAGGGGTAAATAAACAGAGTCACTGACTTGTCGTGCCACTTTACCCCTGACAATCTCATCAATGTAATGGTATTACACTTCAACGCTTGTACGGTTTTTCACACACTAGAATCAGTATGTATTATATACACCCTCAATGTGGTTATTGCTACACAAGGTACACCGGTAACCACACAATAAAACGGCAGAATTTCAAAGCGGCGAACATCTACTTAGTTTCACTGTTCATGTCAATGCTGACGGCAACATTCTAGTTATCTTTTGTAGTTGTGTCCAGCACTCGACAACGGCGTACAAACTGGGTTGTCCGTGCGCAGTGTTGTCAGAATGTGTCCAGCACTCGACAACGGTCTACAAACTGGGTTGTCCGTGCACAGTGTTGTCAGAATGTGTCCAGCACTCGACAACGGTCTACAAACTGGGTTGTCCGTGCACAGTGTTGTCAGAATGTGTCCAGCACTCGACAACGGTCTACAAACTGGGTTGTCCGTGCACAGTGTTGTCAGAATGTGTCCAGCACTCGACAGCGGTCTACAAACTGGGTTGTCCGTGCACAGTGTTGTAAGAATGTGAGGACTTATGAGTTGCAGTTCAATTACACCGCCTTTGTCAGAATTAGCCACTATTTAAAGCTGCAAGCCTTTGTGGGAATCACTGCCCGGTGTCTGTTAGCGCTAGGAGTCACGCATGACTGCACACAGCGTAGAGTCCTGCTGCAGTCAACACTGCTTAGCAGTATTGAAGGACTCTACGCTGTAAGCAGTCATGCATACAGCGTAGATATGGAAGTATTTAGGTTATCTAAAATCGTATCACATACGTGGTCGAGTCATTTCTATAATATGCAAGAGGTATGCAGATCCGTCACATGATGTGTAAAAAACAACACCTATTACTATTGTTGTTATTATTAGTATTGTTATTATTAAATACACGCGTATTAGTATATGTATCTTAACACTCAACAATGACACCGAATAATACTCGAGCAGTCAACATTCACCATAGCTCTGACCGATCCTGAACAGACAACACTCACCATACCCAGTGCTGTAACAAGTACTCCAGAAAAGTAACTAAGTAAAAGTAAAAGTAATCTCCCAAAAAACTACTTAAGTAAAAGTAAAAGTACCCCCGGAAAAAAACTACTTAAGTAAAAGTACCGCTCCACAAAACTACTTAAGTAAAAGTACAAACGTATTCGGTCAGTGCCAATATATATATATATATATATATATATATATATATATATATATATATATATATATATATACGATATACGATGATGATGACATATATAAACTTATGTAAGATCTTCTTATGCCACCAGTTCAATTATGCTGTTGATGTTTGACTTATATGATATATATATATATATATATATATATATATATATATATATATATATATATAATTATCTTAGCTTAAGATAATGACTAAATTGAAGATGTTTTGATATTTAGATTTAGCGTTCATATTTACTACGATTCCATTCTGTATCTACTAACAACGGTATTTAAAAGAAGACCAATGCAGCCACTGCACCACAAACCTCGTCGAACAGGAAGGTACTGCGTGTCGACCGCGCAGTCTATGCGATGTTCAGAAAACATTGTTACACACTGTTGAATGTTGAACTAAATAAAATAAAATTGTATAGTTTTGAAATAAATTATGCACCAACAGACCACGATGTATGGAGATGAGCGATAATATGAGATCTAGAATAATAACCTGGCTCTCAGTCGCTGAACGCGCATAAAGATTCAAAACTAAAACAAATACGCTCATTATTGGCACAACTTCCTTCGTCTTTCAGTTATCGTTAAAATGCCGATTTATAACGCGCACTGACCACGCCAAAACGACTACGACTCTCCATTTTATAGGCGGTTGATGAATTCATAAGTTTATGCATCAGTAGCATGTTTTGCGTGGCGAAGTGTTACGCCTAATATTTGCGACGCAATTCATCATGACATTTCAGCATAGCATTATACTGATATTTTCTACTGAGATGCAACCTATTTATCCGATTTATAAACAAGAAGTGTCAATGAATCTCGATTGCAATTTTCAAGCCATTGACTCGCGGCATGGTCGATGCGCCGGTCGTACGTAAAACACCGATGTGCGAAGCCAGGACTGGCAGCAGGGAAATGCTACTGATCATTGATGTCTGCACAAAACAAACAATGCCTTGCTCCACATTTACTCTTCATGGGTTTTAACACACGCTGGGATGTCTCGGAATCTTCATGGGTTTTAACACACGCTGGGATGTCTCGGAATCCAAGCGCCAGTTATATAATAGATCAGCGTGAAAACGATTGATGCCATGATGTCGGCACGACCGCAAAGCAAACAACGACTACACAATTAGGGTTCGATGGTAATTTTAAAATTGGTGGTAGACTATAGTAACGCAAAATTTAGAAGTAAAAAAGTAAGAAAGTAAACAAAAAAGTACTTCGTTACAAGTAAAAGTAATTCCAAAAAAATGTACTTCGTTACAAGTAGATTTCAAAATAAACTATTTAAGTAATGTAACGAAGTAAATGTACTTCGTTACATCCCACCACTGAGGTATGGTCCATACCTCTGACGGATCCTGAACAGTCAACATTCACCATACCTCTGACGGATCCTGAACAGTCGACATTCACCATACCTCTGACGGATCCTGAACAGGCAACATTCACCATACCTCTGACGGATCCTGAACAGTCAACATTCACCATACCTCTGACGGATCCTGAACAGTCAACATTCGCCATACCTCTGACGGATCCTGAACAGTCAACATTCACCATACCTCTGACAGATCCTGAACAGTCAACATTCACCATACCTCTGACGGATCCTGAACAGACAACACTCACCATACCTCTGACGGATCCTGAACAGTCAACATTCGCCATACCTCTGACGGATCCTGAACAGTCAACATTCGCCATACCTCTGACGGATCCTGAACAGTCGATATTCACCATACCTCTGACGGATCCTGAACAGTCAACACTCACCATACCTCTGACGGATCCTGAACAGACAACACTCACCATACCTCTGACGGATCCTGAACAGTCAACATTCACCATACCTCTGACGGATCCTGAACAGTCGACATTCACCATACCTCTGACGGATCCTGAACAGTCAACATTCACCATACCTCTGACGGATCCTGAACAGTCAACATTCACCATACCTCTGACGGATCCTGAACAGTCAACATTCACCATACCTCTGACGGATCCTGAACAGTCAACATTCACCATACCTCTGACAGATCCTGAACAGTCAACATTCACCATACCTCTGACGGATCCTGAACAGTCAACATTCACCATACCTCTGACGGATCCTGAACAGTCGATATTCACCATACCTCTGACGGATCCTGAACAGTCGACATTCACCATTCCTCTGACGGATCCTGAACAGTCGATATTCACCATACCTCTGACGGATCCTGAACAGTCGATATTCACCATTCCTCTGACGGATCATAAACAATCAACACTCACCATACCTCTGACGGATCATAAACAGTCAATATTCACCGTACCTCTGACGGATCCTGAACAGTCGATATTCACCATACCTCTGACGGATCCTGAACAGTCGATATTCACCATTCCTCTGACGGATCATAAACAATCAACACTCACCATACCTCTGACGGATCCAGAACAGTCAATGTTCACCGTACCTCTGACGGATCCTGAACAGTCAATATTCACCATACCTCTGACGGATCCTGAACAGTCAACATTCACCATACCTCTGACGGATCCTGAACAGTCAATATTCACCATACCTCTGACGGATCCTGAACAGTCAATAATCACCATACCTCTGACGGATCCTGAACAGTCAACATTCACAATACCTCTAATGGATCCTGAACAGTCAATATTCACCATACCTCTGACGGATCCAGAACAGTCAATATTCACCATACCTCTGACGGATCCTGAACAGTCAATAATCACCATACCTCTGACGGATCCTGAACAGTCAACATTCACAATACCTCTAATGGATCCTGAACAGTCAATATTCACCGTACCTCAGACGGATCCTGAACAGTCAATATTCACCATACCTCTGACGGATCCTGAACAGTCAATATTCACCATACCTCTGACGGATCCTGAACAGTCAATATTCACCATACCTCTGACGGATCCTGAACAGTCAACATTCACCATACCTCTGACGGATCCTGAACAGTCAACATTCACCATACCTCTGACGGATCCTGAACAGTCAATATTCACCATACTTCTGACGGATCCTGAACAGTCAATATTCACCATACTTCTGACGGATCCTGAACAGTCAATATTCACCATACCTCTGACGGATCCTGAACAGTCAATATTCACCATACCTCTGACGGATCCTGGACAGTCAACATTCACCGTACCTCTGACGGATTCTGAACAGAGCCTTGTGTTGGGACAGTCAAGTGAAGAATTGTACTGTGTTATACAACGGTTGTTAGTTCTTGACACTGGCTGCACTGGATACATGATATAATGACAGTGGTTATACCTTTATAAGTAATTTGTTTCACAAACAGGCCATGTTGGTTACACGATGTGTTTACTGCTTAGTGTGCATTAATAGCTGGTCTGTGCAATAGTGGCTGGTCTGTGCATGAGTGGCTGGTCTGTGCATTAGTAGCTGGTCTGTGCAATAGTGGCTGGTCTGAGCATTAGTGGCTGGTCTGTGCATCAGTGGCTAGTCTGTGCATTAGTAGCTGGTCTGTGCATTAGTGGCTGGCCTGTGCAATAGTGGCTGGTCTCTGCATTAGTGGCTGGTCTGTGCATTAGTGGCTGGTCTGTGCATCAGTGGCTAGTCTGTGCATTAGTAGCTGGTCTGTGCATTAGTGACCGGTCTGTGCATTAGTGGCTGGTCTCTGCATTAGTGGCTGGTCTGTGCATTAGTGGCTGGTCTGTGCATTAGTGGCTGGTCTGTGCATTAGTGGCTGGTCTGTGCATTAGTGGCTGGTCTGTGCATTAGTAGCTGGTCTCTGCATTAGTGACCGGTCTGTGCATTAGTGGCTGGTCTGTGCATTAGTGGCTGGTCTGTGCATTAGTGGCTGGTCTGTGCATTAGTAGCTGGTCTGTGCATTAGTAGCTGGTCTGTGCATTAGTAGCTGGTCTGTGCATTAGTGGCTGTTCTGTGCATTAGTGGCTGGTCTGTGCATTGGTAGCTGGTCTGTGCATTAGTAGCTGATCTGTGCATTAGTAGCTGGTCTGTGCATTAGTAGCTGGTCTGTGCATTAGTAGCTGGTCTGTGCATTAGTAGCTGATCTGTGCATTAGTAGCTGGTATGTGCATTAGTAGCTGGTCTGTGCATTAGTAGCTGATCTGTGCATTAGTAGCTGGTCTGTGCATTAGTAGCTGGTCTGTGCATTAGTAGCTAGTCTCTGCATTAGTGGCTGGTCTGTGCATTAGTGGCTGGTCTGTGCATTAGTAGCTGGTTTGTGCATTAGTAGCTGGTCTGGGCATTAGTAGCTGGTCTGGGCATTAGTGGCTGGTCTCTGCATTAGTGGCTGATCTGTGCATTAGTAGCTGGTCTGTGCATTAGTAGCTGATATGTGCATTAGTAGCTGGTCTGGGCATTAGTAGCTGGTCTGGGCATTAGTGGCTGGTCTCTGCATTAGTGGCTGATCTGTGCATTAGTAGCTGGTCTGTGCATTAGTAGCTGGTTTGTGCATTAGTAGCTGGTCTGGGCATTAGTAGCTGGTCTGTGCATTAGTAGTTAGTCTCTGCATTAGTGGCTGGTCTGGGCATTAGTAGCTGGTCTGTGCATTAGTAGTTAGTCTGTGCATTAGTAGCTGGTCTGTCCATTAGTAGCTGGTCTGTGCATTTGTAGTTAGTCTCTGCATTAGTAGCTGGTCTGGGCATTAGTAGCTGGTCTGTGCATTAGTAGTTAGTCTGTGCATTAGTAGCTGGTCTGTGCATTAGTAGCTGGTCTGTGCATTAGTAGTTAGTCTGTGCATTAGTAGCTGGTCTCTGCATTAGTAGCTGGTCTCTGCATTAATAGCTATACAGATATAGACTTTCAGTCTATAAGGCTTTTGTAGCAAATCGAGTATTTGGTCACGTGTGGAAGGCCAGTGTTGTATAGCGAGAGCAGTAACAGGTTCTCTCGATACTGTTTAACGCTACATCGCACGGTATCCTCACGTCTGTTATCGTCGAACCTGCGATATCCAACACCGGCCCGTAGGCTACTGTAACACACCGGTGCTTGGTCGGGTCAAGGTGACCTAAATGCGTGTTACACTGACGCTTGTCGTCACAGCGACGTACAACTGCTTCTGCCGGTCGCCGAGACCGCTTGTCGCGACACATCCACACTGCTTCGTTGTTTATCACTCACTGACGTGGACATACTACACGTATATGGTGGGAGATGATTGTTGCTATTGTTGTTGTTGTTGTTATTGTTGTTTTTATTGTTTTTGCTTGTTTTCTTCGTAGCAATGTACGTAGATACGATATGTTTGTTATCTTGCGATCAGCCACCATATTTACTTCCGGTCAGTCATGTAAGCGAATGTAGGCTCTGTCTGTGACGTATTGATTCTTTGTAGTACCTTAATATATCTACCTCTTGGTGACCATGTTCTTTCTTTTTCATCGCGCACTCAATTCATTCATTCATTCATTCATTCATTCATTCATTCAAATATATATACATACATTTATTCATTCACTCATTCACCCACTCACTCACTCACTCATTCGCTTATTCGCTCATTCATTCGTTCACTCATTCATTCACTCTGTCGCTCAGTCACTCATTCACCTAGTCACTCAGTCACTCAGTCACTCACTCGCCATTCTCTCACTGACGAAGCACACACGCGCGTTAGCTTGTTTTATGGGTCCAGTATGGATTTCAATGAACATTTCTGATGAAAGTGTCCTATATTGTTTACAGGGAGATGTACTTCTAAAGTTCTGCAGCATGACGATGCAACGAACATTGACAATCGTGACCTTACTTTGTAATCTCTCCATGTTGGATTCCCGACGACTCTGTGACGAGATACGCACTTCCGGCGGACATCCAAACAACACGAGAGAAAGTGTCTCCTACGTCAATGTAGATTGTCGGTCACGTAAACTACTTAGAGTACCAACATACTTAAGTAATAACGTCACCCAGTTAGATCTTGGCGGAAACAAACTATCACTAATTCGCGAGAATGACTTCGTGAACATTCAGTATTTGCGCGTTTTAATATTGGCCGACAATTCTATCAGCAGACTAGAAGGTCGGTGTTTCCTACATCTCAGTTATCTCGAACGACTGGATCTGAGGAACAATGATGTCACGTCATTTACGCAAGATGTGTTCGTCGGACTGAAGTCGCTGCGTGTATTGGAACTGAGCAGACTTCCGCTGACGTCATACCCGACGGAATTCGTGTCATACACACGTGAGCTGCGAGTGCTGTCACTCAGCGCCATAGGTGACGCCACCATCGCGGCCGAATACACTCGTCTGTCTCGACTCGAGACGCTCGATCTGAACGACTGGACGGGATCTTTCAGGAAGATCACCACAGCCATGCTAGACGACATACGAACGTCAAATATTACTACTCTATCTATCCGAAATATGCATGATGTGAATGAAATCGAGGCAGGCGCCTTTTCTCACATGTCAAATTTACGATCGTTGATCCTGGCTTGCAACGACCGCCTCTCGTTCGGTGCGACAGTGGCGGCCCTAGCGGCGACCACGAATACGAGCGTCGAAAACGTCGTTCTGGATGGAACCAGTCCGACTGTTTCCGCGTTTAACGAGTCCGCCTTCTGTTCCGGGTTCTGGCGCCGAATCCGTCGCCTCAGTGTCAGAAAGAATAAGTTCAGCACCATGTCATTCAATTATGTTGGATGTTTGAAAGAGCTGCGAGCGTTCGTTATGGACTACAATTCGCCGAACGGCTTAACACCGTCTTTCATGTCCCCGAGTAAAGCTTTTCCGAATCTGCAATTATTTAGTTATTCGCATATGACAACTCAGTCTTATGATGAAAATTACGACAGCCTATATTGCCAATCGCGGCAGGACAGATTCAGCGTTGAAGACTATTTCCCGGCTCCACCAGCTGCGCTCTCAAAGCTCCAAGAGCAGACTCCCAGAAAACCTTGCGGTGAAGACTTCGTAAATTATTTGTTTCCGCATTCACTGGAGTACCTGTATCTGGTAGACTTAAGTTTGAAATCAAGTGGAGAGATATTGGGCGATTATTGCCTGGCCAACGTTCGTTTTTTGAACATGTCATACAATAAGCTTACATTTCCATCGTGCGTCACATGTCACATGGTAGGTCGGAGTCGTCTTGAAATCCTTGACACAAGTCACGGAAAACTGCAACATGTCACAGGAAATTTCATGAAATATCCGCAATTACGGTTCTTGAACCTATCCCACAATAATCTAGGCGCATCTGAGTCAGACTTCGGAGAGACATTTATACATCTTATCCGCCTTGAGGATATCAACTTGTCGCATAACAAACTTAAAAGCATCAGCCCGAAGGCGTTTCAGCGATGCACGCACCTGAGGCGACTGAACCTTGCGAATAACGAACTCACTCAATTTGATTTGAATATCCGCCATATGTCAATGTTGGAATATATTGATGTGAGCGAAAATCGCCTGTTTCGTTTGTCTGGTGTATTCACGTCTAAATTGAACGAGCAGTTTCAAATACAAACGTTCGAGTTGAATTTGCGTGGAAATGTGTTAGTGTGTAATTGCATATCGGTAGTTTTCGTGCGTTGGGTTGCATCGACCAAAGTGCTACTAACGGACAGAGATAAACTGAAGTGTTTGTACGGAGACCGCAGAGACGTATCGGTGACTGGAATAGCAATTAATGAACTCGAGGCCGGATGTGACGTTACAATAAACCAGCTGATCGTTTTCGTTCCCATAATAGTCGCCGTGGTTCTCGTCAGTATCATGGCGTGGCTGATGAGGTACCATCGCTGGTACATCAAGTACCATTTGACCCTGTGTTGGAAGGTAGAGGGCGCTACTACCACGCATGACCAGGAGAACTGGTGTGACGCCATGGTGTTGTATTTCATGCACTCTGTCAACCCTTGCGACCAGGGCGGCGTGGCGAGAATCTCGCGCTGGGTGTGCACGCGTCTGCTGCCTCGAGCCGAGGACAAGTGGGGCTTGCGTCTCTACGTTGGCGATCGCGACGACCTCGGCGGAGCCTCGAAAATGCACAACTTCGTGCGCGGTTTCCAGAGCAGCGACAAGGTAGTCGTGTGTTTGACGCGAGAGTTCATCGACGACAGCGACTGCATGAACTACCTGGCGACGGCGCTCGACAGCAGCAAGCCGCTGTCCAAGTACATCTTTGTCTTATTCGACGACATCCAACCTACTTCCGTTCCCCGTCGTCTGAGACAACTCCTGCTGCCTGATTCTCCCTCGATCCAGATCACGTGGGACGGCGTAAAAGACGAAGGTGATAGTGCGCATGACACATTCTGGCGGCGCATGCGCGATGCCCTGATGCACGACCCTGACCAGGAGAGATGTCGACGACGATTCGACACCATTCCTTTGCTTGTTTCAATTCACGACAACAACATGTCATAACAGCAACAATATCAAAGAATATATTTTCCACATAGCCGTATTTAAATAATTGCAACTACGATTTGTAACGACTCGTCAGCAGCTGAACAGAGTCCAGACAATAGCGTTACTGGTTCGTATGTTACTACAGTCATGAACGCGTTAGGAGTAGAACAAAGACATTACTCAAACCCAGGAGAGTCAAATGTAACGAAATAACTTACTAATTTACATTCACATTGTGTATTTATTTTCTGCCAATTTGGCGGTCGTTTTATCAATGACAAGTCTGTTTCATTTGATATAATTTTGCATTCAACTAGATAGGGTGCGTTGTATGGGAACGTTTGTTTAATCTTGCACGTATATCTCAAACAAAGACATGTGTATCTCGGTATGTAGTAGTGTCAGTTTTTAGATGCAATCATATATTTGTAAGAGGTGTCACGCTTTAAAATTAATTACGACTGTCACGTTAATAACAGATATACCGCGTGAACAAGTTTGTGCATGAATTGTGTATATTGTGTTATAATTATGTTTAAATATTCGTATTATGTTCATTTTGTTTTAGTTTGAGGAGAGCAGGGCAATGTATAAGTGCATGTTCTTTCAGCAGTAGCAACCACCACACTGCGCATGTGTGTATGTTGTTGATGTTGTTGAATAAAAAGTTCATTCATTCATTCATTCTCTCATTCACTCATTCACCCATTCGCTCATTTACTCATTCACTCATTCATTCGTTCGTTCAATCATTCATTAATCCATTCAATCATTAATTAATTAATTAATTCATTCATTCATTCATTCATAATTCATTCATTCATTAGTCCATTCAATCATCCATTCATTCAAAGCAGTTTGCTCAGTTAATAATTGTTGTAAGAAGTTTCATATTATGTTTGATTATATTTTGAAACGTTACAGTTTGCACAAGTTTCTAGAAGTTACATACGTTGTTTGAGATCGTTCACAGACACACACTGTATATGTATGCGCGCATGTGTGAATATGTGTATGTATGCTTGTGTGTGTGTGTGTGCGTGCGTGCGTGTGTGTGTGTGTGTGTGTGTGGTGTGTGTGTGTGTGTGTGGTGTGTGTGTGTGTGAGTGTGTGTGTGTTTGTGAATGTGTGTTTGCTTGTTCGTATGTATACATGTATTTACTGAGTGTGTGTGTGTGTGTGTGTGTGTGTGTGTGTGTGTGTGTGTGTGTGTGTGTGTGTGTGTATGTGTATGTGCGTGCGTGTGTGCGTATGTGTGTTTGCGCGCAGATAGATTAAAAATATTATCTTACCTTCCCAACTTCGACCCGGAATTATCTCAGTCACGCGTGGTTGCACTGGACATTGGCACCATCAAACATAGGTCATCGCAAGAAAATCAGTGTTCTACTTAGCAGCAGAACGTTGGCGTTTAGTACCTATGCTGCGTGAGTGCGTGAGTGCGTGAGTGCGTGAGTGCGTGAGTGCGTGAGTGCGTGAGTGCGTGAGTGCGTGAGTGCGTGAGTGCGTGACCCTGCGACATCTGAGTCACGCATGGCTGAACTGGTCACAGCATGGCTGAACTGGAAATAAATGCTATCAATGGATCTTAACGCTCGTTTTGACGACGCGTAATTGTTGGAGGATCCGGATTAGGTAACATTGATAGTTGCAGGCCGGGAAAGTATAAGACCACGACACCAGTAAGAGGAAGTTTGTGAAAAGTCACGTTGCTGCCAACATACGTAGTTCCCACACGTCCAGTTGTTTTTTGACGGGAGACGGCGATCATTGGAGAGAAGGATCCGTTACGATCGGTGGTGAATTCAACGCTAAACCCAAGGAAACAAACATCGGAGCGAACGAAGATAACGCATACGTTCAATGGTCACACGTGGCTTCCTCAGCGTATTTAGGTCACGTGTTGCGACAGAGAACGAAACAATATTTAAATTATTGCTGTCACTCCTACTAGTATAAACGATTCTTCAGATTGTGGTCATAAGCTTCTATTCAGGGCACGCTAACCATCTACCCAGCTAGCGATTGTGAGAGGCCAAAAGAAGCCGTTCCCGATCAGACTGATTGGATTAGTTGGTTCTGACGGGTTGCAATTATAAATAATCGCATTTAAATAAGAAATACATAGTTACGTAAATACGTTAATGTTTACTAAGGATTGTTTGCATATAGCCCAAATGAACTGATCTCCAAACAGGGCAGCGTAATCCAATTTTCAAATGTTTTCACGCGGGAGACTGCCTTTTTGAAAAGCGAGATTTAACTATGTAAGCCAATTATACAGGGCGTTGGGTGTGTTACCTAAGGGATCGCAATGTTCAAGTTTCAGCGCGGTGAGCGGCTTTTTCCACGAAGTACCGCTTGGTTACTCGGCAAGTATTAATTTTAAGAAAATTCCTGGTCTCCTATCATTACCATTGTAGTTGTGTTGTCATTTCCCACCAGCCACGTCTGTCCTAATGTTTTCCTCACGCCTTTGTAGAGCGCAATGGTTCAGGCGTAGAGCTTCGGACTCTTAATTAAGAGAATCCGTGTAAAACCATGTAAAACATAGGGTAATTTTGTTTCACTCTTTATTGCTGCGGTTCATTCGGCTATATGAATGAATATCTGGCTACAAACAATGATAGATATTTGTAGGAGCAGCCTTCGCCTAATTGAAGTGTGACTTGTGTCTGTCTGTCTGTCTATCTGCTCGCTCGCTCGCTTACTTGCTCTGTCTCTCTCTCTGTCTTCTTCTCTCTCCCTGTCTCTGTCTGGCCCTGTGTGTGTTCTGCCTGCCTGCCAGCCCGCCAGCCTGCCAGCCTGCCTGCCTGCCAGCCTGCCTGCCTGCCTGCCTGCCTGCCTCTTTCCGTCTCTCCGTCTCTCCGTCTCTCCGTCTCTCCGTCTCTCCGTCTCTCCGTCTCTCCGTCTCCGTCTCTCCGTCTCTCCGTCTCTCCGTCTCTCCGTCTCTCCGTCACTCCGTCTCTCCGTCTCTCCGTCTCTCCGTCTCTCCGTCTCTCCGTCTCTCCGTCTCTCCGTCTCTCCGTCTCTCCGTCTCTCCGTCTCCGTCTCCGTCTCCGTCTCCGTCTCCGTCTCCGTCTCCGTCTCCGTCTCTGTCTGTCTGTCTGTCTCTCTCTCTCAATCACAGACACACACACACACACACACACACACACACACACACACACACACACACACACACACACACACACACACACAAACACACACACACACACACACACACACACACACACACACACACACACACACACACACACACACACACACACACACACACACACACACTTATTCCTAGCTGATTGGACACTGGGTTACAAAACGGGTAGTGACGCCATCTAGCGAGTCAACAGTCGGGTAGCACGGATCCAAACTGTGGACATTTTGGTGTTTTAATGTTGCGCAAATAGTGGTGGAGAGAGGCTCCTGGTGATATTGTTTTGAGTTGAGTAGTTTTTGTGTAGTCTAAGTGTGAACAAGGTCACATTGTTTCTGTACACATCATTTATGGCGCTACAAATCTCAATTTAGTATCAAAATATCGAATTGGCGAGGATAGATAATACAAGTATATATCGTATTGTTTTTTTTAAATAAAATGTTCTATTCGGATCGCGCCCGCTTGCTTGGCCGCTAATGATCAATTAATCGAAAACAGACCGAGCAAGCATCACCCGACACGCAGACCGTTTAGAGGACGACTGGCGCACGACACGCAAGGCCGGATCGCAGTTTGGTGAACCAGAAGACGTCACTCGCCGAATACAACCCTACCTCACTACCACCCTGACACTGACATCCCTTGTTACCACAGACACCCCTACCTCACTACAACCCTGACACTGACATCCCTTGTTACCACAGACACCCCTACCTCACTACCACCCTGGCACTGTCATCCCTTCTCACCACAGACACCCCTACCTCACTACCACCCTGGCACTGTCATCCCTTCTCACCACAGACGCCCCTACCTCACTACCACACTGGCACTGTCATCCCTTCTCACCACAGACACCCCTACCTCACTACCACCCTGACACAGACACCCCTACCTCACTACCACCCTGGCACTGTCATCCCTTCTCACCACAGACCCCCTACCTCACTACCACCCTGGCACTGACATCCCTTCTCACCACAGACACCCCTACCTCACTACCACCCTGACACAGACACCCCTACCTCACTACCACCCTGGCACTGTCATCCCTTCTCACCACAGACGCCCCTACCTCACTACCACCCTGGCACTGACATCCCTTCTCACCACAGACACCCCTACCTCACTACCACCCTGACACAGACACCCCTACCTCACTACCACCCTGGAACACCCCTACCTCACTACCACCCTGGCACTGACATCCCTTCTCACCACAGACGCCCCTACCTCACTACCACCCTGGCACTGACATCCCTTCTCACCACAGACACCCCTACCTCACTACCACCCTGACACAGACACCCCTACCTCACTACCACCCTGGCACTGTCATCCCTTCTCACCACAGACGCCCCTACCTCACTACCACCCTGGCACTGACATCCCTTCTCACCACAGACACCCCTACCTCACTACCACCCTGACACAGACACCCCTACCTCACTACCACCCTGACACAGACACCCCTACCTCACTACCACCCTGGCACTGTCATCCCTTCTCACCACAGACACCCCTACCTCACTACCACCCTGGCACTGACGTCCCTTCTCACCACAGACAACCCCTACCTCACTACCACCCTGGCACTGTCATCCCTTCTCACCACAGACCCCCTACCTCACTACCACCCTGGCACTGACATCCCTTCTCACCACAGACACCCCTACCTCACTACCACCCTGGCACTGTCATCCCTTCTCACCACAGACACCCCTACCTCACTACCACCCTGGCACTGTCATCCCTTCTCACCACAGACACCCCTACCTCACTACCACCCTGGCACTGTCATCCCTTCTCACCACAGACCCCCTACCTCACTTACCACCCTTTGGCACTGTCATCCCTTCTCACCACAGACACCCCTACCTCACTACCACCCTGGCACTGTCATCCCTTCTCACCACAGACACCCCTACCTCACTACCACCCTGGCACTGTCATCCCTTCTCACCACAGACACCCCTACCTCACTACCACCCTGACACTGTCATCCCTTCTCACCACAGACACCCCTAACTCACTACCACCCTGACACAGACCCCCCGTACCTCACTACCACCCTGGCACTGTCATCCCTTCTCACCATAGACGCCCCTACCTCACTACCACCCTGACACAGAAACCCCTACCTCACCACGATGAAGAAGCATCTGCCAGCTTTTGGAGATAGTGAGTTTGAATATAAATGGGACACCATCATGGATACCACCAAGAACCGCGACAAGA
The DNA here is from genome assembly GCA_025642075.2 of Ridgeia piscesae. Classification (NCBI taxonomy): domain Eukaryota; kingdom Metazoa; phylum Annelida; class Polychaeta; order Sabellida; family Siboglinidae; genus Ridgeia; species Ridgeia piscesae. The sequence continues at coordinate 80,868 of JAODUO010000190.1, forward strand.
CGCATGAGGCTACCCTGCTGTTCGTCATAGAGGTCGTAGCCTGGATGGAAGCGTTATTTCCAGATGCTGGCATCATGAACGCCCTCACCCCGTTTGACCCATCCCAGATCAGCCAGGATGACCATGTCAGGAATAGTACTCTTTTATGATTAATCATGCTTCAATGTGCAAGCAGGTACAGGGAGAAGTTAACAGCTTCATTGACAGCAGCAGTGTGAAGATTGCAGCTGTTTCTTGTTCATTTAGTATGGATAGGGATGAGTTTATGCTATTGCTGAATAGCAATCAGATACTTTCATATTGTCCTGTTGTAGGTAGAGCCCTGTTTTGGCTTTGTTTCTATATCAAATATATCTAGCAACTTTGTGTTGACAGACGGGGAGAAGAAGTTGGCTACCCTCCTGGAGAACTTCACCGACACAGACGATTATACCGACGCCAGACTCGAGTGGATCGCCGTGCATGGCCTTCTGCTCCAAGCTGCCGGAAAGTCACAGGACACATTTAATGCCCGGCCCTTGACTATTTTCCAATCCTGGGGAGGATTGCAGTGGTAGTAGTGACTATCCCTGTCACGTCGGTGAACTGCGAGGGCGAGCGGCAGCTACAACGTTATCAAGACAGACGGCCGACCTCAACCTGGAAGCTCCGTTGGTCAGCTCGTTCCCGTATGACGAGGCCTTCAAGGTGTGGACTCTCCCTAGAAGCAATGGTGAAGCGAGTGGACGTGGAGAGAGTTCTTAGAGAGTGGATGACACCAGTGAGAGGGATTTTGTGTGCCTTTCGTTGATTTCATTGTAATATCTCTTCTTTTACACTTGTAATTAAAACTTGTTCGTTCGATATATTGGTGTTGTGACTATCCACGTGCGTTACATTAATGTATATATGTATTAGCATGTTTTGATTTACGACATTTTATCAACATAAGTTATGCTTTAAAAAATGGCTAAACATAATCTTATTTGACTAAAGAAAATTGGGATCTTTAGCCAATTTGGCTAAACAGATTTTAGGGCCTAGTATCTCTTTGAATGTCCAATGGACTTGTGGCCTCACTTTGTTAATCAGTTGTTATCTGATCTGTTATGGAAATTTCATTTATCTTGCATTGCATTTATCTTGTGTTGAGTCCCAAATAAATAGAAAACACGAAACCATCCATCTCAACAAAATACAGTAACTTTTCTGTATGTGTTGTAGGAGCTGCAGTTGTGGGTGCAGGTTGTCTCAGCAGTGACGTCATTCACTCCCTCCAAGTGGCTGAAGTGTGGTGGCCCCTAGTGTTACTACTAGATTTGGCACAGTATTCACATAGTATTTTTTTCACAAGAATCAGTATTTGTAAGTCACAGTGTCACTACTGACAATGCCATATGTAGTTCTTTAAGAACCTGTTGCTTGTTACTGACACCTTCATGCTGATGTCTTGCTAACAACAGCAGCATTATACCAGAAGTAAGTCGTTTAACCTTGCATTCCTGCTTATTGTTGCTGTCTTTATTTTGTCAAATACAAAGGTGAACATAAGTCCACATGGGGTCACTTTCACTGACCCTAATGGATTTCTCATGAATGGACGGACACCTAACTGGTGAATTAGGTAACATAACGGTTCAGAATGTTGTAAGTGAAAGGTGACCGGAGTGGGCAGTGGGTTGTAGAGGTATGCGGCTGGTTTCACACATTTTCCACAGCAGTTCTTTCAATAAATGTTAAATAGGCTGTGAAATATTCAATAAAAAGCATGTACAAATGTTGTAGGATATTGTTGTAAAGTTGCAATGTTGCCATTTATAATGATGCTCAACAGTATCAAATTCTACATTACTGTCCAAAACAACCTAACACAGCGTATATAAGTAATAAGTCAAGTAGTAAACAAACAGTTTTCCTTACATTTATTCAAATATAGACTAGACACGACCAACATATTTACAACTTCCTGTAGGAGTTTGGTAATGTCTCCTTCTCTACAAACATGACACTTGTCACCATCCAAGTATCACCACTGTCTCCTTCTCTACAAACACATGACACATGTCACCATCCAAGTATCACCACTGTCTCCTTCTCTACAAACATATGACACATGTCACCATCCAAGTATCACCACTGTCTCCTTCTCTACAAACACATGACACATGTCACCATCCAAGTATCACCACTGTCTCCTTCTCTACAAACACATGACACATGTCACCATCCAAGTATCACCACTGTCTCCTTTCTACAAACATATGACACATGTCACCATCCAAGTATCACCACAGACACAAACATATAACTGCCTTTACTGTCATACAGCTGTGAACTGAGAGTCGGCGTCGATCTATGTGTGGTGACACAGGTACACATGACTTTACTGTCTCACAAGACAAGGTACCACATTGTCTGTCCACCTGTCTCATAAGACAAGGTACCACACTGTCTGTCCATCTGTCTCATAAGACAAGGTACAGCATTGTCTGTCCATCTGTCTCACAACACAAAGTTCCACACGATCTGTCCATCTGTCTCATAAGACAAGGTACAGAATTATCTGTCCATCTGTCTCACAACACAAAGTACCACACTGTCTGTCCATCTGTCTCATAAGAAAAGGAACAGCATTGTCTGTCCATCTGTCTCACAACACAAAGTACCACACTGTCTGCCCATCTGTCTCATAAGACAAGGTACCACACGATCTGTCCATCTGTCTCATAAGACAAGGTACAGAATTGTCTGTCCATCTGTCTCACAACACAAAGTACCACACTGCCTGTCCATCGGTCTCATAAGACAAGATACCGCATTGTCTGTCCATCCCATGACACTGTCATTTGCTGACATATTTGATCTCGTCAAAGGCCTTGCGTGCCTTCCTCAATTCCTCATTCATAGTGAGTAGTTCCTTCACTCGCGAGTACTTCTTGGCATCTTTACGAATCAAGAAGATGATGTCTTCCACTGCGATGCGCCCGGGTCGACCCACTTCCATCCCCTTCTTGGTCTGAAGAGGACAAAGAGAGAATGTTATAAGACCACAATAATGTGTTCATTGCCTTCTTGGTATGAAGAGGACAAACAGAGACTGTTGTAAGACCAAGAAGGCAATGAACACCTTATCGTGGTCGTAAGAGGACAGACAGAGACTGTCGTAAGACCACAATAAGGTATTCATTGCCTTCTTGGTCTGAAGAGGACAGACATAGACTATTGTAGGACCAAAATAAGGTGTCCAATGCCTTCTTGGTCTGAAGAGGACAGACAGAGACTATTGTAAGACCACGATAAGGCGTTCATTGCCTTCTTGGTCTGAAGAGGACAGACAGAGACTGTTTAAGACCACGATAAGGCGTTCAATGCCTTCTTGGTCTGAAGAAGACTGATAGAGACTGTTGTAAGACCACGATAAGGCATTCAATGCCTTCTTGATCTGAAGAGGACAGTCAGAGACTGTTGTATGACCACAATAAGGCGTTCATTGCCTTCTTGGTCTGAAGAGGACAGACAGAGACTGTTGTAAGACCATGATAAGGTGTTCAATGCCTTCTTGGTCTGAAGAAGACTGATAGAGACTGTTGTAAGACCACGATAAGGCATTCATTGCCTTCTTGGTCTGAAGAAGACAGATAGAGACTGTTGTAAGACCACGATAAGGCATTCATTACATTCTTGGTCTGAAGAGGACAGACAGAGACTGTTGTAAGACCACGATAAGGCATTCATTACATTCTTGGTCTGAAGAGGACAGACAGAGACTGTTGTAAGACCACGATAAGGCGTTCAATGCCTTCTTAGTCTGAAGAGGACAGACAGAGACTGTTGTAAGACCACGATAAGGCGTTCATTGCCTTCTTTGTCTGAAGAGGACAGACAGAGACTGTTGTATGACCACGATAAGGCGTTCATTGCCTTCTTTGTCTGAAGAGGACAGACAGAGACTGTCGTAAGACCACGATAAGGCATTCATTGCCTTCTTTGTCTGAAGAGGACAGACAGAGACTGTTGTAAGACCACGATAAGGTGTTCAATGCCTTCTTGGTCTGAAGAAGACAGATAGAGACTGTTGTAAGACCACAATAAAGCGTTCAATGCCTTCTTGGTCTGAAGACGACAGACAGAGACTGTTGTAAGACCACGATAAGGCATTCATTACCTTCTTGGTCTTAAGAAGACAGACAGAGACTGTTGTAATACAACAATAAGGCATTCAATGCCTTCTTGATCTGAAGAGGACAGACAGAGACTGTTGTAAGACCACGATAAGGTGTTCATTGCCTTCTTGGTCTTAAGAAGACAGACAGAGACTGTTGTAATACAACAATAAGGCATTCAATGCCTTCTTGGTCTGAAGAGGACAGACAGAGACTGTTGTAAGACCACGATAAGGCATTCATTACATTCTTGGTCTGAAGAGGACAGACAGAGACTGTTGTAAGACCACGATAAGGCGTTCAATGCCTTCTTAGTCTGAAGAGGACAGACAGAGACTGTTGTAAGACCACGATAAGGCGTTCATTGCCTTCTTTGTCTGAAGAGGACAGACAGAGACTGTTGTATGACCACGATAAGGCGTTCATTGCCTTCTTTGTCTGAAGAGGACAGACAGAGACTGTCGTAAGACCACGATAAGGCATTCATTGCCTTCTTTGTCTGAAGAGGACAGACAGAGACTGTTGTAAGACCACGATAAGGCATTCATTACATTCTTGGTCTGAAGAGGACAGACAGAGACTGTTGTAAGACCACGATAAGGCGTTCAATGCCTTCTTAGTCTGAAGAGGACAGACAGAGACTGTTGTAAGACCACGATAAGGCGTTCATTGCCTTCTTTGTCTGAAGAGGACAGACAGAGACTGTTGTATGACCACGATAAGGCGTTCATTGCCTTCTTTGTCTGAAGAGGACAGACAGAGACTGTCGTAAGACCACGATAAGGCATTCATTGCCTTCTTTGTCTGAAGAGGACAGACAGAGACTGTTGTAAGACCACGATAAGGTGTTCAATGCCTTCTTGGTCTGAAGAAGACAGATAGAGACTGTTGTAAGACCACAATAAAGCGTTCAATGCCTTCTTGGTCTGAAGACGACAGACAGAGACTGTTGTAAGACCACGATAAGGCATTCATTACCTTCTTGGTCTTAAGAAGACAGACAGAGACTGTTGTAATACAACAATAAGGCATTCAATGCCTTCTTGATCTGAAGAGGACAGACAGAGACTGTTGTAAGACCACGATAAGGTGTTCATTGCCTTCTTGGTCTTAAGAAGACAGACAGAGACTGTTGTAATACAACAATAAGGCATTCAATGCCTTCTTGATCTGAAGAGGACAGACAGAGACTGTTGTAAGACCACGATAAGGTGTTCATTGCCTTCTTGGTCTTAAGAAGACAGATAGAGACTGTTGTAATATAACAATAAGGCATTCAATGCCTACTTGGCCTGAAGAGGACAGACAGAGACTGTTGTAAGACCACGATAAGGCATTCATTACCTTCTTGGTCTTAAGAAGACAGACAGAGACTGTTGTAATACAACAATAAGGCATTCAATGCCTTCTTGATCTGAAGAGGACAGACAGAGACTGTTGTAAGACCACGATAAGGCATTCATTACCTTCTTGGTCTGAAGAGGACAGACAGAGACTGTTTAAGACCACGATAAGGCGTTCATTGCCTTCTTGATCTGAAGAGGACAGACAGAGACTGTTGTAAGACCACAATAAGGCATTCAATGCCTTCTTAGTCTGAAGAGGACAGACAGAGACTGTTGTAAGACCACGATAAGGCATTCATTACCTTCTTGGTCTGAAGAGGACAGACAGAGACTGTTGTAAGACCACGATAAGGCATTCATTACCTTCTTGGTCTGAAGAGGACAGACAGAGACTGTTTAAGACCACGATAAGGCGTTCATTGCCTTCTTGATCTGAAGAGGACAGACAGAGACTGTTGTAAGACCACAATAAGGCATTCAATGCCTTCTTAGTCTGAAGAGGACAGACAGAGACTGTTGTAAGACCACGATAAGGCATCCAATGCCTTCTTAGTCTGAAGAGGACAGACAGAGACTGTTGTAAGACCACGATAAGGCGTCCAATGCCTTCTTGGTCTGAAGAGGACAAACAGAGACTGTTGTAAGACCACGATAAGGCATTCATTACCTTCTTGGTCTGAAGAAGACAGACAGAGACTGTTGTATGACCACAATAAGGTGTTCATTGTCTTCTTGATCTGAAGAGGACAGACAGAGACTGTTGTAAGACCACAATAAGGTGTTCATTGTCTTCTTGATCTGAAGAGGACAGACAGAGACTGTTGTAAGACCACGATAATGTGTTCATTGTCTTCTTGGTCTGAAGAGGACAGACAGAGACTGTCGTAAGATCATGATAAGGCATTCATTGCCTTCTTGGTCTGAAGAGGACAAACAGAGACTGTTGTAAGACCACAATAAGGTGTTCTTCCGCCATTACCCAATGGCAGAGACCCTAATAGAAACATCATTATGCAGGTTGTTTGAATTTCTATGAGGACTTGAGCAATTTTGAGTGAATGAAAATTGTCATTGTGCAGCGTAATATCAGGTGACAGGTGTCAGTCGGTGCATTGCTGTGTATTAGTATAGGTGTCATTTTGATGCAATCCAGGCAAATCACCTGTTCTGTAAGAAATTAAGAGGTTAAAGATGGGATTTTGGGCATAATGAGGATCTATAATGTCATGAATTGTATATAGCATGTGTATGAATGAAGGCTAATTAATGTCTGAAAATGTGAATGCCCCAATAGAAAAGACGTGGCGGGCAATGAAGGAAATGTTATAATGACAGGAATAAAGGAAATCAAATGTGGTCTTATGTCTATATAGTACAGCAGCTAAGGCGTACAATTGTGCACATTTCATCTAAAGCATTACAAGCCAAGAAATTTTGATGATAAATTTTGATGTTAGTTATATCTTGAATACCAACATGGTTATCACCCTTCGCATATGAAAGATATGGTTTGCTTGACCCAGAAATGTTGGCTTAGACACCATGAATATGTTTTGAAGTATACTATAAGCTAAGATAGTCTAATGGATTGCAGTGATGGCCATTAAAAAAATACAAGCTTGCCACTAGGTACCAAGATTGCAATGGGTACCTAGATTTTCACGATTTTATCATAAACTAGATATGTGCCCATTTTCACACTTTTGTCATAAAGTTTGAAATTCATCAAGTTTGGAGCTCTTTGCCTTGTACAAGAAGGGAACTCTGGGAAACATGCATTTTACAGTGAATATATTGATTTACTGCCTTATTATAGACAACTCATTTTGTCACATGTAGTCAGTGCAAGGACAAAACCCCAACGGACAGAACCCCCCCCCATCCACTTATTGCAAATGTGGACAACCCCAATCCTTGCCTAGGAGTGACCAGTCGGTCTCGGTCCACACATACCTAAATGCATTAAATATACAACAGCAATTTCAGTGAATAAAGAACTTATGCAATGACTGGTGTAGAGATCGCAAGACCCTTCAAAAATGTCATCAGATTGAAAGATGTATGTAATGTGTGTACATCTGAGCTGTGTTGTTCTAACAAAAGACTTTTTGGTATGTGTAAAGTTAAAAGAAATGTATTGTTGAATAAACACAAGTGTCACTTGTTTGTAACAATTCTTGTATATGTATGGAGGCTTATATCTTCATGTATACACAGAAAGTCTAGTCACTCTAAATCCTACAGTCCCCATCTAAAATTAGCAGCTAGGGTTCAGTTCTGTCCACACTTGCAACAAGAGGTCTGGGTTTTGTGCCTGGCGTTTGTCCTGCACTCACACAGTCAATAGGGAGTAGCAAGCAATGCAAGGAAAAGGATCAGGGGCTTTGTATTTTTATGAGTAGTTCACACTCACCAGCTCAGTGATGTACTCAACCACGAGGTCTTCAATGAGGTCTACGGACTCTGAGTACGGATTCTGGTCATCACCAAAGCCATACATCATGCACCTCACTGCAACATAACATATACCTCACTGCAACACACAATGTACCTCACTGCAACACACAATGTACCTCACTGCAACATCACATATACCTCACTGCAGCACACCTTATACCTCACTGCAACACACAATGTACCTCACTGCAGCACACAATGTACCTCACTGCAACATAACATATACCTCACTGCAGCATAACATATACCTCACTGCAACACACAATGTACCTCACTGCAACATCACATATACCTCACTGCAGCACACCTTATACCTCACTGCAACACACAATGTACCTCACTGCAGCACACAATGTACCTCACTGCAACACACAATGTACCTCACTGCAACATAACATATACCTCACTGCAGCACACCTTATACCTCACTGCAACACAACATATACCTCACTGCAACACACATATACCTCACTGCAACACACCTTATACCTCACTGCAACACACCTTATACCTCACTGCAACACACAATGTACCTCACTGCAGCACACCTTATACCTCACTGCAACACACCTTATACCTCACTGCAACACACAATGTACCTCACTGCAGCACACCTTATACCTCACTGCAACACACCTTATACCTCACTGCAGCACACAATGTACCTCACTGCAACACACCTTATACCTCACTGCAACACACAATATACCTCACTGTAACACACAATGTACCTCACTGCAACACACATTATACCTCACTGCAACACACAATGTACCTCACTGCAACACACAATGTACCTCACTGCAACACACCTTATACCTCACTGCAACACACAATGTACCTCACTGTAACACACAATGTACCTCACTGCAACACACCTTATACCTCACTGCAACACACAATGTACCTCACTGCAACACACCTTATACCTCACTGCAACACACAATGTACCTCACTGTAACACACAATGTACCTCACTGCAACACATAATGTACCTCACTGCAACATAACATATACCTCACTGCACACACCTTATACCTCACTGCAACACAACATATACCTCACTGCAACACACCTTATACCTCACTACAACACACATTATACCTCACTGCAACACACTATATACCTCACTGCAGCACACAATATACATCACTGCAACACAACATATACCTCACTGCAGCACACCTTATACCTCACTGCAACACACAATATACCTCACTGCTACACAACATATACCTCACTGCAGCACACCTTATACCTCACTGCAACACAACATATACCTCACTGCAACACACCTTATACCTCACTGCAACACAACATATACCTCACTGCAGCACACCTTATACCTCACTGCAACATAACATATACCTCACTGCAACACACCTTATACCTCACTGCAACACAACATATACCTCACTGCAACACACCTTATACCTCACTGCAACACACAATGTACCTCACTGCAACACACCTTATACCTAACTGCAACACACCTTATACCTCACTGCAACATAACATATACCTCACTGCAACACACCTTATACCTAACTGCAACATAACATATACCTCACTGCAACACACCTTATACCTCACTGCAACATAACATATACCTCATTGCAACACACCTTATACCTCACTGCAACATCACATATACCTCACTGCAACACACCTTATACCTCACTGCAACACACAATGTACCTCACTGCAACATAACATATACCTCACTGCATCACACCTTATACCTCACTGCAAACACACCTTATACCTCACTGCAACATAACATATACCTCACTGCAGCACACCTTATACCTCACTGCAACACACAATGTACCTCACTGCAACACACCTTATACCTCACTGCAACGCACAATGGACATCACTGTAACACATTATGGACACCACTGTTATACAATCTATATCATTGCAACACGCCATGACGTCCATGTGCCTCACTACAACACATGTACCTCACTGGAAAACATTAAATATACCTCACTGCAACACATATACCTAGCCACAAAGTGTTACATACCCCACTGCAGCACACCACATACCTCATTGAAACACGTCACTGACAATTTGACATTACACTAGACAACAAATTACATAGTGAGCAATAAAAGGCTATAATTATTGTTTTGAAATTTCACACAAAGAATTCTATAATTTTCATTACCTGTGTTTCTAGTTAGAGATGGGAAAACTTACATTCTTTTGTAAACATTTTCTTCCTCTTTTCCATAGGAACATCTTCACCCACTTCATCATCGTCAAACTGAAATAACAGCACCATTATGAGTACATGTCAAAGTATAACTAACACAGACAAAACAAATTACCATTTTACTGTATGCAGTGTTTTGTAATATGCCGGTACTGTTTTTTATATGAATATTTACTTTAGGCACACATTATGCAACAATAAAAGTTGCTGATTAACCCACAAGTTTAGCATATATTTCTTTTCATAACTTTCTCACTATAAAAAGTTTATTGAATGTCCTCCATGTTAACAATCTGCAACCAGAAGAACTAAACATGCCATGCATACGATAAAGAGCCATTATTTTATCAAAATAAAACCAAACCATATACAGGCTCTGTTACTATCATGTACTATTCTAAGAAGCTCTAAGATGTGCTTTGGAGTTCAGAATGACATCCAACTTTTTAACAACATAAAATTATATATCTAGGTTTGTTGTAGCCAAGAACCTTGTTTTACAACAATTAACCAGCAACAATTTTATAAATTCACTCTCAACTGTCAAGTGAAACAATGAACAACAACTGAACACACCAACATGGATTACTTGCATAAGAAAACTGTATTACACAACACTATGAACCTGAACAGCAACAAGGTGAAGGAGGCACCAGCTGGGCGTGATCCTAATACATACCGAGTCCTCAGAGCCACTGTTGGAATCTGAATTACTGTCTGCAGGCTACCAAAAATTAGATATGCTGAAGAATGCACAAACTTTGTATACATTAATATTCGTATTATTCAACACTGTATGTTAACCCATTAGACCCCACGCATCCGAAAGCGTCCAGGCGGCTCCTCCAGAATATTAATGTTCTACGTTTGTCACCTATATATAACAACATATTTTTTACCAACATACACCAAAGTTACACCATTTTAATGACAATTAAATGAACATTAAAATAAACACAACTTGCAATTATAGAAAATCAGTAGTTTTGAAGATACAGCTTAAAATCTGCAAGCACCCCAAAGTAGTGAAATCAGTGGCTGCAGATTGGGGAACAGAAGCACTAATCAATTTAACCGGCTGGGGTCTAATGGGTTAAGAATAACTGTACAGCCATAGGCTTGCTCCCACAGCACAGTAAGCCACAATGGGAGGGTGACTATAAAGTTACAGTTCACACTACTGCTGAATACAGTCTACCTTTGCTGACTGCACCACCTTTTCGAAACCAAAATTGTGCTAAGACACAATATTTGTAAAATACAAACATGGCTGAGATAATTTTGGATGATTAAATTAACGCAGTAAAAATGAATTTAATGAAGAACTAAAAGTATCAAATAGTATAGCCATAGCCCTATTCCATAGCCTACGTAAAGCTAAATATACAGTTACAAGTGTATAACGGAAACACTGAGATGGATCCGGATTCAACACAAGCGTACTACAGTCTCTACTATGATAGTCTTGCACTTGTTACTAAAATGTGCAACACAGAAAAGCAGTGCATGTTTTTGAACGACTAGCGTTTGAGCCGTCAATAGATCCACTTATTATCGCCCATATAACTTCTATGTAACACTGTAACGCATGTTACATTCTATAGCAGAGCCTGAAATATGTGAATTGCATTTAATTATTACACACATCTACATACAATGTTACATCCAAAGTGACAATTTTTGACATGCTTACTTGATCTTTCGAGGTGTCGTTCTCAGCCATTGATGTTGATGTCCCGAGCGCGCACTGATAAGCAATCTACTCGATTGCAAAATCGCGCTCTGCGCAAGGATCGGCAAATTTAGAGGACGGGGACGCTCGGAGCCAACCTTCAATGCGGCTGGGGAACCAATGCAAGTGGTCTTACTGGAGGATGTTATTTTAGAGGCGGGTGGCAGCAGGAAAGAATAATGCAGATGTTTCAGTTCTTGAATTGGGGAGGGGGTGAACAGTTTGGTGGTCTGACCTCGGAAGAGTTATAAATGCTTTGTCTCGTGTCCAGAGTCATAAATAAATTAAGAAGTCCGGGGGGAGCACAAAACTCAACTTGCATCCATTGAAGCAAGCCAAAACATGTATTATATCCCTTCGTGCTGTCGCTCCGATCATAACATCACAAGATGAGGGGACATATAGCGTTATTGATTTTTTGCCACCTTGGCATCATCAAATATGTGCATCTCAACGGACCGAATGTTAGCAAAACTTAATATAGGTTGAACGAAGATCTAGACCTGTATAACGTTTGTTGCGGTACATATTGGTATGAATATTTGTATTCATATCTATTATCTATATTTTGACATTTGATGAGCATATCAGTGACATGGCTGCTGTGGCTGTGACTGTGTAGAGATTAATTTCTTTCGCCAGGTACACTTTCGTTAGAATCTGACAAAACGTTAACTTGGCCGCCAAAGCCAAAGGGGAAATCAACGGTGCTCTGTCTGTGTCCTCGCGTGTTCATTCGTGTAGTTGTTTTCTTTAAAACAATTGGAAAATTGACTTTTCGTACACTATCCCCCAGTGAAAATACAGAACAAATTCATAGTGTATGTGCGTGTGCACGAGATAGTCCGCATGTATGTGCGCTCCCGCAAATGTGCATTCGAATAAAAAGGGGGTGAGACCACTTTTGATTTTTACCCAGGCGTCGACGTGGGCTACATATCCTGAACATATTGTTCAGAACATTTCCAGAATTATTCACAGCAAGTATGACGTGAACTGACAAAACTAACCTGTACAACTCGTGAAGTTACCGTAAGACATTTGCCCAAGAAACCACGTTCTATCCCGACACCCATTTACTTGTGCTAGAACCAGAGCTTGAGTGATCGTGATGACATCACCAATCTAGACCTGTATCAGTGCGCAGAAATCACCTACAGACATCGGCCTCAACTTGACAGATTTCCTACCCCACTAGCTGCACAAACACGTCACTTCTACTCATGCAAAACAAAACAACACAACCCAAGTACTCACATACTATTTCGTCGTATTACCCCAGCTCGCTCGTTGTACTAAATGGAAGCAGACATATCACGGTGTCCGGCACGTTTCTCGTCTCTAGGAGAAACTTAGCAGGAAATCAAAGAAAAGTTACAACGATCGCTTAAGGGGAAATTAATTGTGATACGACACCTGCAATTCGCTACTGGCATACCTGGCTCAATTAATAGACCTATCAGTTTCAACCATTTTTGTGACAGTAATTTATCTACTCCAATATGGCATTGAATAACTAAATATCGACAAGGTGAAGTTACAAGACGCCCGAGGGAGGTCACGTGTCAATGTTATCGTGTGTGTACACGTCGCTGCCGATGTCGTCAGCTGTCAGAGTGAAGTAATTCCGATGTGACGTCGCAAGCCAGTTACGACGGACAGGGCCACTCTCTTGATTCTATTCTTAAGAAGTCGTGTTCATTGCCCTGTCCAGCCTCCATCAATGTTGCACTAGTCACAAACAATTACAGTGGTTGTTCCTTCAAATCAATTGATTCGATGTTTGTCTCACCCGACCCCGAAATATTGTATTACAATCCGACCTGGTGTGTCGTGGATTTCGTCGTGTTTAGTTTAACGAATGGACGGGGATTCACGGTAAACTATCACACTGCGTATACGCACTTACATCTCAACGGACTGAATGTTAGCAAAACTTAATATAGGTTGCATGAAGATACAGGTGTTTGTCCCGGTGCACTTTGGTATTGATCAATTCGTTCGTGTCTGTTATCAGTAAGTCCTTCGCTTCGGTCGACAGCACACCGCCTCGAAACAAACAATACACCACTTCTTAATATGTTTCTGTTTTTATTACTAAGCGAAATGATACATCGAAAGATGAAAAAGGCACCGTCTGCAAACAACCAGGCATTTAAATTAGATATGAAACATATCTTGTTAAAATGACTGATAGTTGAAGACGGCGGGTAAGTCATGGAAGGAATCTGCAAGCCGGCCACAGAACCTCCAACCCCTGGCGGGGAGGAGGACCGTTGATTTCCCAGTGCTTCAACAGCGAAAGGAGTTTACTCTCCTCCCGACCATGGTTACCGAAAATAAATTACAACGATCTACACCTCATAACATCCTAACATTTAACGTCCGATAATTAATGATAAAGTCACTGTCACTTAGGTTTTGCAGCCGCTTCGTCAACTTGAAATGAATCCGATTTCTATTCCCTTGCGATCGACGTTCGCTAAGAAAGCCTTTTCGACTTCTAATCCGATGACCGTGTCGCATGCGTTATTGTAGAGCTTTTAGTCCACATATCGACGTCATCGAGGCCGTTTACTACAACAACATTGAAGTTATTTAATAGTAAGGGTACAAATAACTACCGTATAAAGACGACGACGAAGAAAACGTCGAAAAGATGCACAAAACTGACCTCAGCGGATTCGCTTCGACTTCGTACACGTATTATGAACTACTCGTTGTTGGGCGGAAACGGCAGTCACGTGACCACTAATTGTGTGAATTTGCAGCTGCGCAGTGCGTAACTTCCTGTCAATGTTGTGCCCTTTTATGCATACGCCAATTCTTACATTTCCTGTGTGTGTTCGGATGAGCGTTCGGGGTCAGAACACAGTTAGACTTCCTGGTTTGACACACGCGAATATAGTACCGAAAAAATTGTATTATTTGAAGTTTTCAAAATCTAATCTAACCAAACGTTAACATGGCCGCCAAAGGGAAAATCAATTATGCTCTGTGACAATTCGAATAAAAACGTGGTGAGACCATTTTCATTTCCCCACACGTGAGCTTCATATCCTGAAAATATTGTTCAGAACGTTTCCTCAATTGTTCACGTCATATATAGCGTGAACTGAAAAAATTGCCCTGTAAAATGCGTAGAGTTATCCTACGACTTTTTCCCAGAAACCCCTTTCTATCCTGTCACCCCTTCATTTCTGCCAGAACAAGAGACCGCCAGGTCGTGATGACGTCACCAATCAAAATGACACCTGTCTCAGTATGCAGAAAACATCCTCTGACATCGGTCTCAATTTGACAGCGCTGGTGCCACCTGACTGCACAACAATTTCGTTATCTACCTCCTTAACAATATCGTATAATTGTATATTATAACGTCTTCGGTGATAAATAGTTCGAATGCTATCTAACAGTGCGATCGTCTCATCTCAGAGAATTCGAATTTCCGTAACGATTAGTTGAACACAATAACGTAAATTGTACGCATACTTTTGAGTAATTAATCTATTTAAAATATTGAGTAACAACAGACCACATGAAACAGTATGTGTGCACGTACGGGCGACGTAGTCTGATGAAAGGGGACAAACCGACAGTTGTAAGGACTGAGTCGTAGCTTCAGCACGACACGACATCGGAATGGGAGGTGGTTACAGTTGTCGCGGCGATGTTCGTAATTTCTCGTGTCATTGGATATTGACATGGGAAGACAAGACGGGGTTAGGCGGGGAGGGACGTATTGCATTTGATACACGTTCGCGGTCACGTTTACACATCAAGAATGTCCATGGTGGATCGTCTATGCGGTGGAGGCACTTCCGCTTCAAAGCGTATGTGGAATAGACCTGCGCTATTGTAACGAAAGTATTGCGACGCTAAGTTGCAACGGTCCAGGAGGACTCTGACCCCTCAACACACACTAGATCTCTCTGTGATGTAGGTCTATGAACGAACATAGATCCGTGAAAAATATGTCTAACCATTGTCAAAGAAGTCGTGTTTATTGCCCTGTCCAGCTTCTATCAATGTTGCACTAGTAAAAAAAACCTGCAGTGGTTGTTCCTTCAAATCGATTCATCCGATGGTTGTCTCACCCGACACCTAAATATTGTATTACAACCCGACCTGGTGTTTCGTGGATTTCGTCGTGTTTAGTTTAACGAATGGACGGGGATTCACGGTTATCTATCACACTGCGTATACGCACTTACATATCAACGGGCCGAATGTTAGCAACACTTAATCTAGGTTGCATGAAGATCTAGATGTTTGTCACGGCGCATTTTGGTATTGATCATTTCGTTCGTGTCTATTACCAGTAGGTCCTTCGCTTCGGTCGACTGCACACCGCCTCGAAACAAACAATACACCACTTCTTAATATGTTTCTGTTTTATTACTTAGCGAAATGATACATCGAATGACGAAAAAGGCACCGTCTGCAAACAACCAGACATTTAAATTAGATATTAAATACATCTGGTTAAAATGACTGATAGTTGAAGACGGCGGGTAAGTCATGGAAGGAATCTGCAAGCCGGCCACAGAACCTCCAACCCCTGGCGGGGAGGAGGACGTGTGATTTCCCAGAGCTTCAACAGCGAAAGGAGTTTACTCTCCTCCCGACCATGGTTACCGAAAATAAATTACAACGATCTACACCTCATAACATCCTAACATTTAACGTCCGATAATTATGAATGAAGTCATTGTCACTTTGGCTTAGCAGCCGCTTCGTCAAATTTAAACGAATCTGACTTCTCTTTCCTTGCGATTAACGTTCGCTAAGAAAGCCTCTTCGAGTTCTAATCCCGGTGTCGCACACGTTTTTGTAGAACTTGTAGTCCACATATCGACGTCATCGAGGCCGTTTACTACAACAACACTGAAGTTATTTAATAGTAATTGTATGAATAACTACCGTATAAAGACAACGACGAAGAAAACGTCGAAAAGATGCACAAAGCTGACCTCAGCGGATTCGCTTCGACTTTGTACACATATTATGAACTACTCGTTGTTGGGCGGAAACGGCAGTCACCTGACCACTAATTGTGCCACTCCGCAGCTGCGCAGTGCGTGACTTCCTGGCAATGTTGTGTTCTTTTACGCATGCGCCAATGTTTTACATTTCCTTGTGTGTGTGTGTGTGTGTGTGTGTGTGTGTGTGTGTGTGTGTGTGGTGTGTGTGTTGTGTGTTTTTGTGTGTGTGTTGTGTGTTGTGTTTGTGTTGTGTTCGTGTTCGTGTTCGTGTTCGTGTTCGTGTTCGTGTTCGTGTTCGTGTTCGTGTTCGTGTTCGTGTTCGTGTTCGTGTGCGTGTGCGTGTTCGTGTTCGTGTTCGTGTTCGTGTGCGTGTGCGTGTGCGTGTGCGTGTGCGTGTGCGTGTGCGTGTGCGTGTGCGTGTGCGTGTGCGTGTGCGTGTGCGTGTGCGTGTTCGCATGAGCGTTCGGGGTTCCGAGCACAGTTAAACTTCCTGATCTGACCCACACAGATATTGCAGGTTCTACCCAAAAAAAATTATTATTTGAAGTTTTGAAAACAAAATTTTATGTGAAATGAATACATCTGAATAGGCATATAATATATGTAGGTTCAGCGCTATGTTGCATCGTCAGTGTAATGAGGTATGTTAGGCAGAATGTAGTTTGCGTAATGACTTTTTATGTGACCCTGCGAATGCAGAAAAACATGTTAAATGTGGTCAATATTGACGGGCCACGCACATGCTCGGATTTTAAAAGAGCCAGCTGTGTGTGATTTTGACGACATTTGATGAGCATGTCAGTGATAAGATTACTTTGGCTGTGTAAAAATTTACTCTTTTCTCGTGTATAGTTTCGTTACAAACTGACAAAGCTTTAACAAGGCCGCTTAAGGGAAAATCAACTGTGCTATGTGCCCTAGGGCGCGCGTTCCGCTGTTCGTGTATTTGTTTCCTTAAAACACTTTCCTATTACCGTTTAAAATTGATTTTTTGAGACTATCCCCCAGTGAAAATACAGAAGAAGGTCAGAGAGAGAGAGAGAGAGGAGAGAGAGAGAGAGAGAGAGAGTGTGTGTGTGTGTGTGTGTGTGTGTGTGTGTGTGTGTGTGTGTGTGTGTGTGTGTGTGTGTTGTGTGTTTGTGTTTGTGTGTGTGTGTGTGTGTGTGTGTGTGTGTGTGTGTGTGTGTGTGTGTTGTGTGTGTGTGTGTGTTTGTGTGTGTGTGTGTGTTTGTGTTTGTGTGTGTGTGTGTGTGTGTGTGTGTGTGTGTGTGTGTGTGTGTGTGTGTGTGTGTGTGTGTGTGTGTGTGTGTGTGTGTACGAGACAATCCACGTGTATGTGCATTCCCGCAAGTGTGTGCACGTGTGACGTGTGCATTCGAATAAAAACTGGGTGATACCACTTTTTCCCCACAGGCGTCTATTAACCTAAGTGGAACATGGTTTCCGATAGATACACAACTAATCTGTGTGGTGGGCCCATATTTGACCGGGTCGAAATTTTACTTCCAATCCTCGGCCCGCGCGAATCCAAAGAACTTTTTTAATATGTGTATGCACAACATCCATTGAATTAGAGATTGTCCATATTTATGTACTTTGAAACATTTTATTCTATTTTATCGAAGCAGGACACTCATAAACGAATTTTTGTATGATCGATCTGTCAATTATGCACTGAGCAGCTGTGTGAATAGTTTCGTCCCATCGCGGGCGCATCGTCGTAACTACTTGTTGTCTAGTTGTGCGCCGTCAACTGATTACTAGCTAGGCGACGGGTGGCAAACATGTATTTTACCTGAAGTGTATTACATACTTGTCGTCTCTGGTCGCCTTTTTGTAATTGGACACGACAGCGCGGGCCCAGATTCGGATTTGAATCTCGACCCGGTCGAATCTCAGCCCACGACACTGGTCCACATAACTAGGGATACAACCCTACTACACAGGGATCGTCAACGATGAGTTACTCCGGAGTTAACGACCCAGTGCCCTTCTCGGTTTACGTCGGGTCGCCCGCCCACTGACGGCTCCTTCCCCCGCCTCCGCCGTCACAGCGCGCTCAACCAACCCGTCGACCGTGTAACGCCGCCCGCCCGCCCGCCCGCCGCCCGCCGGCCGCTCATAGCTGAGAGGCGAGTACGGGACGGCGGACGTGTGTGAGTGAGTCGGGTCGGGTCTCAGTCAACATGGGGGAGTTCGTGCAAGTGCAACTCCGGCGTATGGAAACCTCCCAATCGTGGGGTTTTAGACTGCGAGGCGGTACCGACCAAGGAATACCTCTACACGTCGAACAGGTAGGCGCTTGTGTCCATGATATACACGCTACTCTAGTGGTTATTTAATTGACACGCCCCCTCGATCCAGGTGTGTACGTGCCACTGATATATGTCGATGTTTACCGAAGGCCGATCGAGCTCAGTGCTGTACTGAGTTAAGACAGCATCTCAGCATCAGTTGGTAAATCATGCACTGAAGCGAGTCAGCAGAGTTACGGCGGCGGGAAGCTATGGCCTGGGTTAGCGGCACTAGCTGCATCTGGGTCGGCATTCGACAATAACCGCTAAGTTTGGGCGCCACGCAATTGTTGCAGCCGGCCCTCGCATTCGATGACCCTGCGCGATAACCCCCCGTACTTGTCAATGCGTGTTGTCTGACAGCGAGGGACTTGACGCGACGTCGCAGTGCGGAAAGTTGACAGCATCAATCACTCGGCGAGGCGGGGTTTATAGTCAATACGCCGCACGGCTCGTGCGTTGCCAGTCTCGAGGCTCGTGCGTTCCCGACAGCTGGGATTGCCGTGTTCGGGGAAGCCGCGAGCCACATACCAGCGGTGTGAGAATGTCGTGGCGATTATTACGGGAACTGCGTTACTTATTTTTTGTCACAGGTTTCATCCATTAGACGTTGTTTAATTAAAAGATCGATACTTTCACATTAATTGACGTGTTCAGTGAATTCGACTGTGGCCTCACGATGTGGATATGGCCCACGTCATCGACGCAGCTGAAATTCACAAATCATATTTTTTACTTAACACGGATGGATTCGACGGAGGCAAACGCTAACATTGTGCTTGTATCTGTGGCACAATTCGCATTCACAAAGTCGCCGTGATTTTTTTCGTACTTAGGCTCAGGGTAATTACCATAATGTGGGCGGGGTTAACCGTGTTTTGTTTATGCGCATACGTGTGACGCTTACAGCGACACGTGTTTTATGTTTATTAAAATCCCTTTTCCATATTTCTCTATGATTCGATCCCATTCGAATTGAGAAGCAAACTGCACAACGTGGTAGACTTTTACTCACACCCATCTACGCCACCCCCTGAAATGTTAAATCCATCCCTTTGAAACCCCAACTTTACCATCCTGACATTTTCAACTGCACTCACCCCTGATATAAATCAAACGGAACTAACATGTGTACTGCCGCTCATGGGGTTGGGGTACAGATGCGTCCTGCTCCCCGGGGCACGCCCCACTCCCACCATGCAGTGAGAGGGAAACAATGTTTGGACGACTGCAGCGTTTTGGCCTGCTACCAGTCGAGGCCAGCCGTCCCAAATTCCCCGGATCCCCGCGGACGCCGGAACGAGGGACATTCGTTAGTGGTGACGTGTTTAACAACCGAGCGAGTGAGTCGCACTATGGCCCCGGCTCAACCTGAATGCGACCGAAGAACGGTGACAGGGTAGATCGGTATTTCATCTAGCAACCGATGACATAGTCCGTCCGTCCGTCCGTCCGTCCGTCCGTCCGTCCGTCCGTCCGTCCGTCCGTCCGTCCGTCCGTCCGTCCGTCCGTCCGTCCGTCCGTCCGTCCGTCCGTCCGTCCGTCCGTCCGTCCGTCCGTCCGTCCGTCCGTCCGTCCGTTCGTCGTGTCCGTCCGTCCGTCCGTCCGTCCGTCCGTCCGTCCGTCCGTCCGTCCGTCCGTCCGTCCGTCCGTCCGTCCGTCCGTCCGTCCGTCCGTCCGTCCGTCCGTCCGTCCGTCCGTCCGTCCGTCCGTCCGTCCGTCCGTCCGTCCGTCCGTCCGTCCGTCCGTCCGTCGTCCGTCCGTCCGTCCGTCCGTCCGTCCGTCGTCCGTCCGTCCGTCCGTCCGTCCGTCCGTCCGTCCGTCCGTCCGTCCGTCCGTCCGTCCGTCCGTCCGTCCGTCCGTCCGTCCGTCCGTCCGTCCGTCCGTCCGTCCGTCCGTCCGTCCGTCCGTCCGTCCGTCCGTCCGTCCGTCCGTCCGTCCGTCCGTCCGTCCGTCCGTCCGGAACGCTTCACTAGTACGTATTATGACGGTAGACAACGACATGGAAGCCGGCTAGGCAAAACTCATCTAACACATCCACGCCAACATCCCCTCTGTCTGAGTCTCAGACGAATGGTCAAAGATATTCTTGGTAAGCTTATATGAATTCGCGATGCACTGTATCAAGACATGATCATTTCGAATAACTGCTTTCCCTGCTACTTTTGTCTTGTAAATAAATGCATAACGTTGATGTTATCTATGCAACAGGTTGATACATAACTGTGCTCATGCGAATCGCTTTGAAGTTGCTGTTACATAGATGATTAATTGTATACTGAATATTCTTACATTCTTACATTACAAATACGTTAACATTTTAAAAGAATCGCTTTAATCCACTGTACAAAACACAAACGGGAAACGTTAACTAAACACCGTTGTCACCACAGGCCCACGCGGAATATTGAAAGAGTCACCGAAAATAAGTAGAAATGCAATCATCGAAAGATCGTGTCGTAACCATGGAAACGCGAGGTTGTTGACTCGACGACTACTGCAAGTCAACGCTACCACGCTATTACTGGTTTATAAATATGACACTATACAACGGACGTGATTATAAATAATAGCAGGAGTTACGTGTATCCAAAGCAGATCGTCAGTGGATAGACTAGGAACATTCCTGTATAAACACACGCGTAAGCCTAATAGATTATGTAGAATTCGGCGACGCTAGCGATTATGCGAATTATGAACGTCGTATGCCGAGATGTCCTGTCCGGTCGTTGCTGAAAGTGTAAATGCGCCCGTTGACACACCGAACTAGCACCGCGCTACCACTTGTGATAGCCACTACGAAGGCAAGAGTAAAGGACGAACCGGCCGATATCTGAGGTATATGGCACGTTGATCTTGCCAGGACTGCAGAGAAAAAACGTGTTTGTTGGAGACCTCTAGCTCGTGACCTACATGTGGCTTCGGAATACGTAAACAACTCAGACTCAGTCATTCGGCGCTTGGGGCGTAATCTACGAGGGACGAGTAGAAAACGGGCCAAGTGGATAACGAAGCACAGTGGTCGAGACGGGAAGCATTCAGTCGGTTATGCAACGTCGACAGAGACCGCCAACCTGTCATGGTCTCGCCCGCACTTCAATCTGTACCAAATGGAAGAAGAACATTACTGTCAATTTAGCAAATTGCGTACACTGGGAGTGATAATGAATGTTGAGGTTTGCGTATCTATAGTGTCGGACTAAGTTGTACGTAATATCAATGCCAGTGAATGCAGGGAATTATTCCATCCTCACGCGCCAGGGGTCGCTGCGGCTGATTACGTTAGTACAGCTTTTCTCTACACCTGGCACATCCCTTTCAAAAACTCCTCTTTTAACGTCAGCCAAAGAAATCGCTCACTGGATACATCATTCAAACCAGGTCAGGTGACCATAATATAAAAAATTCAGCCAATCGCGATGCAATGTTAAGGATGCGAACGGGTCGTCGTTACATTGGGATTCCCACCAGTCGTGTATCCGTCTTCAAATTGAGACGAGTATGTGCGCTTTTCCCACGGCTGACGCCGTAGCGATTGGCGAAGTCAACGGCTAATCCATATATCCTGTAGGTCACTCCCAAGGTTTTTGGAGACGGTCAGCCAGGGGTACCGTAACGCAGCGCAACGACGCCTTGCTTGCGATGATGAATGACTCCCCCATGGTCAACCCAGCGAACACACGCGGCAAGATGCGGTCACCGCTTGTCTGTTGATGCGAGTCGTAACGTAGCACAGTCTGTCACGGTCAGACGGTACGTGAGAATTAGCAATGACCGAGTGACGTCACAAGGACTGACGTCAGCCGATCAACGCGGCCAACATGACTCGTCTTCGTGACGATTAATAGGGATTTGATTGAGTGTAAACACATTCGTCTACAATGGCGATGGCTTCATCTGTCCGTAAGGTGACATTTTATTAGACCACACCAGTGATGAAGCGATAAAGACTCGCGTTAACCACACGTGGTGACGACACGTGGCGTAGACAAGCGGTGACGCACGTGTTGAAAACAAGTGGTGACGACACGTTGTAACGATACGTTGTA
This sequence comes from Ridgeia piscesae, assembly GCA_025642075.2. Classification (NCBI taxonomy): domain Eukaryota; kingdom Metazoa; phylum Annelida; class Polychaeta; order Sabellida; family Siboglinidae; genus Ridgeia; species Ridgeia piscesae. Next base: position 104,097 of record JAODUO010000190.1, read on the forward strand.
ACGACACATGCTGACCACACGTGTTAATGACACGTGGTGATGACAGGTGGTGACGACACTTGGTAACGTCACGTGTTGACGACACGTTGTAATGACACGTGGTAATGGCACGTGGTGAAGACACGTTATAACGACACGTTGTGAAGACACGTGGTGACGACCAAATCACGACATCCTATAATCAGGAATCAAATTGTATGTAATAGCTGTACAATACCCTGACCGTTGGCCACACATGAACGGTGCACTGCAAAAAAATATATATTAGGGTCAGCTGACAGGTTTGAGCCATATATCCACTAACCGAATTCATTGGCTGACGTTAAAGGTGTTTTTGAAAGGGATGTGCCAGTGACCAGGGGTTGAAAAGAGCACACGAATGGCGTCAGCCTAACTTGTGAAATTGGGCCTAACCCAGGGGCGAGGTCGTAACTTCGCAAATGCGGTATGCATGCATACATATAGGGGCGATTTTAGGCGATTCCCCGCCTAGCAGCGGCTTATTTCTAAGCTCACTAGCTAGTAGTTGTAACGCTTAAGCTGTGATCCTAAATCGTGAAAAATAGCGGCCGTGGTAGTTTTGAGAAGACGACAGAGGAGAATTTGAGGCGAAATCAGGTATTCCGGTGTGGTGGTCCCAAAATCGGCCGGGCCCAGATTCGGCACGAATCTGTCGAATCTGGGATTGCAGCAGTAGCATGCATTGATTCTGCGTTATTACTAACATAATTTCTGTTAGTAATACATCAAGTATTCCAATATAATTGGTACTCGCAAGTTTTAAATAGAAATGTAAGCGGTTTTGAGGAAAATCGGCCCGGGCGTGACGTATGTCTTCAACGCTACGTCAGAGCAGATAACAACGCGATAGCGCTTGCACGCGCATGCGGGGTATGCATTTAGCCGAATCTGGGACCGGTCGAATCTGGGACCACCACACCGGGATAGGAAGAATCTACTATCTGCCCATGGTACCATATAAAAGACCCACGCACAGTTTAGCTCGGAGCAACATACAAAAAAACGACATCTTTATCTGGATCACACGCTCCGTTACCCGGGCGGCCGGGGGCATTCCTGGGACGAGAATAGACGCGAACAAAGTGCTCAAGTCGACCCGTGACACGTACACGTTCGGGCCGTCAAATTACAGATAACATCTCCTTTCCATTTCAGTCTGAGTTGCTTGCAGTAGCATCGGGAGTAGCCCTTGCGCTGCATGTCGCAATGCATTCCGGGAATTCATCCACGGGAGGCGGGGACAGACACAGAGGGGGGTGTATGGAGCACAACCCCACTCTCTCCGTTGTCACATCCAAATTTCCAGGACACCAAACGATGTTGTTCACAAATTCAGCACGCATAGGAAGGCCGTTTAGCAGTCGTGACTATAATACACTTCAACGTCTGACAAACCCATACGACGCCTACAATCAAAAATGGATTCAGATTCACACGGGCTCATTCAACCACACACCGGCCAATGTGTGAGCGTTCATCATTCGTGTAATTAAATCAATGTCAATAACTGATGAATTGTCAAAGGTGTTTGGATCTGAACGACACAAAGAGGAATTCGTCTCCGGTCGTCTAAGTTGAGAAACGTGATCTATGGGCTACCGCGGGCGTATATCTTGTATTGCGAAATGTGTTTGAATGACAGTTCTAAATGTTGGCTGCCGATTTTACCGCGGTACGAAGTGAGTAACGTAAACACTAAATATACCCTACCACTCCTCCAAGCGGGCTGTTCTTGCTATTCTCCGTAGACGCCATCGTTACGTATAACTCTTTGTGGTCCTATTGGATGCATTTGAATGAGGAATATAATCGCAACGTTCCCTCACGGGTAATTCTAATGCCACCACTAGTTTTTTTTTAGTTCTGCATAATATTTATTGAAAGGTAATGCGTGGTCGTTTAACAGTATTTCATCGTATTACATTCTGACACCGAACTATGTGTGTTTGTGTGCTGTTAACCTTGGTGGTTAGTCTGTGTAGACCTTTTCCCATGTATGTGGCGTGTAGACCGTGTGGCTGGGGTATAACTGTGGTAGCGTGTAGACCGTGTGGCTGGGGTATCACTGTGGTAGCGTGTAGACCGGGTGGCTGGGATATCACTGTGGTAGTGTGTAGACCGTGTGGCTGGGGTATCACTGTGGTAGCGTGTAGACCGTGTGGCTGTGGTATCACCGTGGTAGTGTGTAGACAGTGTGGCTGGGGTATCACTGTGGTAGTGTGTAGACCGTGTGGCTGGGGTATCACCGTGGTAGCGTGTAGACCGTGTGGCTGGGGTATCACTGTGGTAGCGTGTAGACCGTGTGGCTGGGGTATCACCGTGGTAGTGTGTAGACAGTGTGGCTGGGGTATCACTGTGGTAGTGTGTAGACCGTGTGGCTGGGGTATCACCGTGGTAGTGTGTAGACAGTGTGGCTGGGGTATCACTGTGGTAGTGTGTAGACCGTGTGGCTGGGGTATCACCGTGGTAGTGTGTAGACCGTGTGGCTGGGGTATCACTGTGGTAGTGTGTAGACAGTATGGCTGTGGTATCACCGTGGTAGTGTGTAGACCGTGTGGCTGGGCTATCACCGTGGTAGTGTGTAGAGAGTGTGGCTGGGGTATCACCGTGGTAGTGTGTAGACCGTGTCGCTGGGGTGTCACCGTGGTAGTGTGTAGACCGTGTGGCTGGGGTGTCACCGTGGTAGTGTGTAGACAGTGTGGCTGGGGTATCACCGTGGTAGTGTGTAGACCGTGTGGCTGGGGTGTCACCGTGGTAGTGTATAGACCGTGTGGCTGGGGTATCACCGTGGTAGTGCGTAGACCGTGTGGCTGTGGTATCACCGTGGTAGTGTATAGACCGTGTGGCTGGGGTATCACCGTGGTAGTGTGTAGACAGTGTGGCTGGGGTATCACCGTGGTAACGTGTAGACCGTGTGGCTGTGGTATCACCGTGGTAGTGTGTAGACCGTGTGGCTGTGGTATCACCGTGGTAGCGTGTAGACAGTGTGGCTGGGGTATCACCGTGGTAGCGTGTAGAGCGTGTGGCTGTGGTATCACCGTGGTAACGTGCTCCACTTTGTACAACACGACAAACCTTCTCGTTGTTACACGTGTAATCGATCTGTGTTATTTTATCGCTCACGTAGTAGTTTTGTCGGAGTTGTTATCTCTCTTACACGTCGTGGCTCTCGTCCGAACACAGCATGACATGGCACGATAGGTCGTTTTGCATTAGGTTCTTTCGTAAAACACGTACTCGTTATACTGTGGTTGTGCTGCTCTGTCCAGTCCCTATATGTCTATTTTCATGTCATTCTCATACGTCTGTTCCCCACCCCACCCCATATTTTACATGGATTGGTTATTACCATTCTTTCCGTCTTGTGTTCCTATTAAAGGGAGGGTGCCAGCTCCTCTGCCCAGAATTGGCAGAGCAGTAATTTGCGGTGGGAAGTCTGTTGTGTAGAACGTGGGAAAATTAAACATCATAGGATATTGCTGTTAACTCTGCTTACCTTGGCATTATTTCAACCAATTGTTTTGAAACCGGATGTTTTTGTTTATCATTTGAACGTGTTGCAGGTAGGATCTTTCAAATGGGGAACATTGTTCCGGGCTTAATAAAGTAACTCAGCACATTTTGGCAGACACTACACCGTCCACATGCATTTTGTAGTCATTAAAACGTAATAATAAATGAAACAATAAACCTAGGAGCTGGCTCCCTCGCTTTAAAGTAGGCACAATGAAACTGGGCAGATGTAGCGTCATGCCTTAATAAGGTAAAACTCATCTTTAATGTGACTCGTTATTCAGCATGTTATAGGTCGTACCCCACTGATGCAATCTCATGTAGCAACGTCCACGTGTCAGTGGACAACATTGACTTACATTCGTGTGGTGGTCACCCGCACCCTACCACAGCAAATAGCCTACCTCGCTCATAAACAACCCCGAGGGAATACAAGGTGGCCTTCCTGCACGGGGCGACCTCAACCCCGTATCACAGCAACAGACTTACGCTATTCGAGAGTGGTATCAGTGATGTTTCGGGGCTCGTTTTTCGACATGCATGCACATGTAAGAGGGTTCACCAAAACCTCCGAAAGCACCAAAACCTTCAATTGTATAACACACGAGACTCACCAAAACCTCCATCTGTATAACACATGAGACTCACCAAAACCTCCATCTGTATAACACACGAGACTCACCAAAACTTCTATCTGTATAACACACGAGACTCACCAAAACCTCCATCTGTATAACGCTCGAGACTCACCAAAACTTCCATCTGTATAACACACGAGACTCACCAAACCCTCCAACTGTATAACACACAATACTCAGCAAACCCTCCAACTGTATAACAACCGAGACTCACCAAACCCTCCAACTGTATAACACACAATACTCAGCAAACCCTCCAACTGTATAACACACGAGACTCACCAAACCCTCCAACTGTATAACACACAATACTCAGCAAACCCTCCAACTGTATAACAACCGAGACTCACCAAACCCTCCAACTGTATAACACACAATACTCAGCAAACCCTCCAACTGTATAACAACCGAGACTCACCAAACCCTCCAACTGTATAACACACGAGACTCACCAAACCCTCCAACTGTATAACACACGAGACACACCAAACCCTCCAACTGTATAACACACGAGACTCACCAAACCCCCCAACTGTATAACACACGAGACTCACCAAACCCCCAACTGTATAACACACGAGACTAAACCCAAAACCCTCCAACTGTATAACAACCGAGACTCACCAAACCCTCCAACTGTATAACACACAAGACTCACCAAACCCTCCAACTGTATAACACACGAGACTCACCAAACCCTCCAACTGTATAACACACGAGACTCACCAAACCCTCCAACTGTATAACACACGAGACTCACCAAACCCTCCAACTGTATAACACACGAGACTCACCAAACCCTCCAACTGTATAACACACGAGACTCACCAAACCCCCAACTGTATAACACACGAGACTCACCAAACCCTCCAACTGTATAACACACGAGACTCACCAAACCCCCAACTGTATAACACACGAGACTCACCAAACCCTCCAACTGTATAACACACGAGACTCACCAAACCCCCCAACTGTATAACACACGAGACTCACCAAACCCTCCAACTGTATAACACACGAGACTCACCAAACCCTCCAACTGTATAACACACGAGACTCACCAAACCCTCCAACTGTATAACACACGAGACTCAAACCAAACCCTCCCAACTGTATAACACACGAGACTCACCAAACCCCCCAACTGTATAACACACGAGACTCACCAAACCCTCCAACTGTATAACACACGAGACTCACCCAAAACCCCCCAACTGTATAACACACGAGACTCACCAAACCCCCAACTGTATAACACACGAGACTCACCAAACCCTCCAACTGTATAACAAAACCCAAACTCACCCAAAACCCCCCAACTGTATAACACACAAACTCACAAACCCTCCAACTGTATAACAACCGAGACTCACCAAACCCTCCAACTGTATAACACACGAGACTCACCAAACCCTCCAACTGTATAACACACGAGACTCACCAAACCCTCCAACTGTATAACACACGAGACTCACCAAACCCTCCAACTGTATAACACACAAACTCACCCAAAACCCCCCAACTGTATAACAAAACCCAGACTCACCAAACCCTCCAACTGTATAACACACGAGACTCACCAAACCCTCCAACTGTATAACACACGAGACTCACCAAACCCTCCAACTGTATAACACACGAGACCACCAAACCCTCCAACTGTATAACACACGAGACTCACCAAACCCCCCAACTGTATAACACACGAGACTCACCAAACCCTCCAACTGTATAACAACCCAAACTCACCCAAAACCCCCCAACTGTATAACAAAACCCAGACTCACCAAACCCTCCAACTGTATAACACACGAGACTCACCAAACCCTCCAACTGTATAACACACAGAGACTCACCAAACCCCCCAACTGTATAACACACGAGACTCACCAAACCCTCCAACTGTATAACACACGAGACTCACCAAACCCTCCAACTGTATAACACACAATACTCAGCAAACCCTCCAACTGTATAACAACCGAGACTCACCAAACCCTCCAACTGTATAACACACGAGACTCACCAAACCCTCCAACTGTATAACAACCGAGACTCACCAAACCCTCCAACTGTATAACACACGAGACTCACCAAACCCTCCAACTGTATAACAACCGAGACTCACCAAACCCTCCAACTGTATAACACACGAGACACACCAAACCCTCCAACTGTATAACACACGAGACTCACCAAACCCCCCAACTGTATAACACACGAGACTCACCAAACCCTCCAACTGTATAACACACAAACTCACCCAAAACCCCCCAACTGTATAACAAAACCAAAACTCACCAAACCCTCCAACTGTATAACAACCCAGACTCACCAAACCCTCCAACTGTATAACACACGAGACACACCAAACCCTCCAACTGTATAACACACGAGACTCACCAAACCCCCCAACTGTATAACACACGAGACTCACCAAACCCCCAACTGTATAACACACGAGACTCACCAAACCCTCCAACTGTATAACAACCGAGACTCACCAAACCCTCCAACTGTATAACACACGAAACTAACCAAACCCTCCAACTGTATAACACACGAGACTCACCAAACCCTCCAACTGTATAACACACGAGACTCACCAAACCCTCCAACTGTATAACACACGAGACTCACCAAACCCTCCAGCTGTATAACACACGAGACTCACCAAACCCTCCAACTGTATAACACACGAGACTCACCAAACCCCCCAACTGTATAACACACGAGACTCACCAAACCCTCCAACTGTATAACACACGAGACTCACCAAACCCTCCAACTGTATAACACACGAGACTCACCAAACCCTCCAACTGTATAACACACGAGACTCACCAAACCCTCCAACTGTATAACACACGAGACTCACCAAACCCTCCAACTGTATAACACACGAGACTCACCAAACCCTCCAGCTGTATAACACACGAGACTCACCAAACCCTCCAACTGTATAACACACGAGACTCACCAAACCCCCAACTGTATAACACACGAGACTCACCAAACCCTCCAACTGTATAACACACGAGACTCACCAAACCCTCCAGCTGTATAACACACGAGACTCACCAAACCCTCCAACTGTATAACACACGAGACTCACCAAACCCTCCAACTGTATAACACACGAGACTCACCAAACCCTCCAGCTGTATAACACACGAGACTCACCAAACCCTCCAACTGTATAACACACGAGACTCACCAAACCCTCCAACTGTATAACACACGAGACTCACCAAACCCTCCAGCTGTATAACACACGAGACTCACCAAACCCTCCAACTGTATAACACACGAGACTCACCAAACCCTCCAGCTGTATAACACACGAGACTCACCAAACCCTCCAACTGTATAACACACGAGACTCACCAAACCCTCCAACTGTATAACACACGAGACTCACCAAACCCTCCAACTGTATAACACACGAGACTCACCAAACCCTCCAACTGTATAACACACGAGACTCACCAAATCCTCCAACTGTATAACACACGAGACTCACCAAACCCTCCAACTGTATAACACACGAGACTCACCAAACCCTCCAACTGTATAACACACGAGACTCACCAAACCCCCCAACTGTATAACACACGAGACTCACCAAACCCTCCAACTGTATAACACACGAGACTCACCAAACCCTCCAACTGTATAACACACGAGACTCACCAAACCCTCCAACTGTATAACACACGAGACTCACCAAACCCTCCAACTGTATAACACACGAGACTCACCAAACCCCCCAACTGTATAACACACGAGACTCACCAAACCCTCCAACTGTATAACACACGAGACTCACCAAACCCTCCAGCTGTATAACACACGAGACTCACCAAACCCTCCAACTGTATAACACACGAGACTCACCAAATCCTCCAACTGTATAACACACGAGACTCACCAAACCCTCCAACTGTATAACACACGAGACTCACCAAACCCTCCAACTGTATAACACACGAGACTCACCAAACCCCCAACTGTATAACACACGAGACTCACCAAACCCTCCAACTGTATAACACACGAGACTCACCAAACCCTCCAACTGTATAACACACGAAACTCACCAAACCCTCCAACTGTATAACAACCGAGACTCACCAAACCCTCCAACTGTATAACAACCGAGACTCACCAAACCCTCCAACTGTATAACACACGAGACTCACCAAACCCTCCAACTGTATAACACACGAGACTCACCAAACCCTCCAACTGTATAACACACGAGACTCACCAAACCCTCCAACTGTATAACACACGAGACTCACCAAACCCTCCAACTGTATAACACACGAGACTCACCAAACCCTCCAACTGTATAACACACGAGACTCACCAAACCCTCCAACTGTATAACACACGAGACTCACCAAACCCTCCAACTGTATAACACACGAGACTCACCAAACCCTCCAACTGTATAACACACGAGACTCACCAAACCCTCCAACTGTATAACACACGAAACTAAACCCAAAACCCTCCAACTGTATAACACACGAGACTCACCAAACCCTCCAACTGTATAACACACGAGACTCACCAAACCCTCCAACTGTATAACACACGAGACTCACCAAACCCTCCAACTGTATAACACACGAGACTCACCAAACCCTCCAACTGTATAACACACGAGACTCACCAAACCCTCCAACTGTATAACACACGAGACTCACCAAACCCTCCAACTGTATAACACACGAGACTCACCAAACCCTCCAACTGTATAACACACGAGACTCACCAAACCCTCCAACTGTATAACACACGAGACTCACCAAACCCTCCAACTGTATAACACACGAGACTCACCAAACCCTCCAACTGTATAACACACGAGACTCACCAAACCCTCCAACTGTATAACACACGAGACTCACCAAACCCTCCAACTGTATAACACACGAGACTCACCAAACCCTCCAACTGTATAACACACGAGACTCACCAAACCCTCCAACTGTATAACACACGAGACTCACCAAACCCTCCAACTGTATAACACACGAGACTCACCAAACCCTCCAACTGTATAACACACGAGACTCACCAAACCCTCCAACTGTATAACACACGAGACTCACCAAACCCTCCAGCTGTATAACACACGAGACTCACCAAACCCTCCAACTGTATAACACACGAGACTCACCAAACCCTCCAACTGTATAACACACGAGACTCACCAAACCCTCCAACTGTATAACACACGAGACTCACCAAACCCTCCAACTGTATAACACACGAGACTCACCAAACCCTCCAACTGTATAACACACGAGACTCACCAAACCCTCCAACTGTATAACACACGAGACTCACCAAACCCTCCAACTGTATAACACACGAGACTCACCAAACCCTCCAACTGTATAACACACGAGACTCACCAAACCCTCCAACTGTATAACACACGAGACTCACCAAACCCTCCAACTGTATAACACACGAGATTTACCAACTCATCCCACGATGAGTGTGAGACTCGGACACTGCACACACTCTCCTCCTGCTGGGGATAATTCGAAATACTGGATTCTAATGAGTACAGCATAGTTCTTCTTCTTCTTCAATTAATGACCATTGGTCAAGTAGCTTACCATTATTGTCATTGGTTTTCAGAGTTAGTGAGTCCACTACAGCTTACATATTACCCCATGTGTGAGATCTTATACTTTCCCTCGTATCGTTCCCAGATAGAAGAGGCTACCAATTTTAGAGTCTCTTCCGAATGACACAGGCAATGTGAAATGAACTTTGATTCGTGTATCGAAGTGCTTAGGTTTGTTTGACGATAAATTATAAGATGCCTTCATTCTGGAAGCTTTCTCGAAGCCGTATTTATGGGTGGATCACATACATAGCAGGTTATCATCTTGTCATGTGTTTACTCTATTACATAATGTGTCCTTGTGATTCTTTAAGACTTAATAATAATAATAATATAATAATAATAATATTTATTATTTATAAAGCGCAATATCCAAAAATGCTCAAAGCGCTGTACAATAAAATAAAAAGCTATTTATTATGTGTTAAAACTAATATTAATAATAATAAATACAATTGTAAAATTTACTTTCAGATAAAAACAAATGTAGAAACATTAAATTATTCATTATATACAATTAAATATTATATACAATTAACGACGATGAGTAAAATAAATAAATAAATAAAACTAACTAATACTCTATTTACATGCAAAAACACATTCTAAGCGATGGCATGTATAAAGGTCAGTACATATGTGCGAAAATAAGATAAGATGAAATATTTGAAACAAATATTCTAAAATGTCATTGAATATTTAAAATGTCAGCAGTAATATGCTTTGAAAATGTGGGTTTTTAGTGCCTTTCTGAATGCCGACAAAGTTCCGCAACACTTGATAACAATGGGCAATGCGTTCCATAGGCGAGGTCCCATCACACGAAAAGACCGGTCACCAAAACTGGCCAGCTTCGTACGCGGAATGTCGAGCAAATGTTGTTCAGATGAACGCGTGCGTCCTGGACTCTGTCTCTTTAGCAGGTTTGCCAGATACAGGGGAGCCATCCCATTCAGACATCGGTAGACATGGAGAAGTATTTTATACTCGATGCGGCATTTAACTGGCAGCCAGTGTAGGTCTTTTAGAACAGGCGTCATATGATCACGACGTGGTGTAAACGTGATTACTCTGGCTGCCATGTTTTGAATTCGCTGGAGTTTATTAATCTGGTCACGGGGTAGTCCAATTAGTAGCGCGTTCCCGTAGTCCAGTCTCGATGTAACAAAAGCGTGAACGAGTGCTTTAGTGGCATCTATTGTGAGATATCGCCTGATGTGGCTAATGTTATGAAGATGCATATATGCTGTTCGGCAGATGGTACTGATGTGACTAGTCATGCTGAGGGAGGAATCATTAGATACCTCACCACTGTGAAAGACACGGACGTACGGACGCACGCATCGCACGACACACACAACACGTACACACACACACACACACATACACACACACACACACACACACACACACACACACACACACACACACACACACACACACACACACACACACACACACACACCCCACCACACACACACCCCACACACACACCACACACACACACACACACACACACACACACACACACACACACACATATATATACACACACAACACACACACACACACACACACACACACACACACACACATACACACACACACACATACACACACACACACACACACACACACACACACACACACACACACACACACACACACACACACACACACACACACATACACACACACACACACACACACACACACACACACACACACACACACACACCACACAAACACCCACCACCCATCACACCCACACACCCACACACACCCACACACACCACACACCCACACACACACACACACACACACACACACACACACACACACACACACACACACACACACCACACACACACACACACACACACACACACACACACAACACACACACACACACACACACACACAACACACACACACACACACCACACACCACACACCACACACACCACACACACACACACACACACACACCACCCACACACCCACACACACACACACTACACACACACACCACACCCACACACCCACACACACACACACACACACACACACACACACACACACACACACACACACACACAACACACACACACACACACACACACACACACACACACACACACACACACACACACACATACACACACACACCACACACACACACACACACGCACATGCACACACGCACACACAGACGGCGACAGTCAAAGCAGACATTTGGTATTTGGCCGCGCTATGCCTAATCTGGGAATCGCTATCAGTTCGACTTCTCAAACGCCATACTCCACCGGCAACCAAAAATACCCGGCCGCACCTACAGAGACGCCGGCGTTACCTGTGCATTGGCCACTGGGTTGTGCTGCCTTATTTGGGACAGGCGTAACGCGATCACTCGACGGTAGTTTATGCCGTAAGGCGAGCTAGAAGGAACCGTTACCTGGCACACGGCCCAGGCACGGCGCGCGCTCATAGGCACGTGCGGCGCGCGTGCCTGAGGTAGGAGCCCCCCTTGCTCTACCGTATGTCATCGAATGCAAGACCAGTTCGTTCGCACATTAAACGGCTACCACATATCCACTAGCGCGTGAACAGGACGGGGAATTGGGTAGGGGGCAGTTGCTCCCTGGAATTTCGATGGGTGGGGGGCAGACATATAGTTCGCAACTTTTTGTGTGCAGTCGTAGTTTCGCTTAACCGACTGTCGGTTGGCTGCGGAACTACGCCGAGAAGACAGTCTGGTGACTTTGCCGGCTTTTGAATATTATCCGTGTGGGGCTAAACAATGCTGCCACCTCACGGATACTGGTTAATCCTGCCGTAATTCCCTATTTTATAAACAACTGCACATTTGTATTTTTATTTAGTTTTGTGTTAATGTAAGTTCAATGTTGAATACTTTTCATAGAATATCATTATCTTGTAAAAGTATATCGTTATTTTAATTTTATTTCATAGTTGGCCTGAGAGCCAATCAGCGTCTCTACCCTAATCTGGGATAAGGACGCCCTGGCGGTTACAATTGCAGCCCGTTAATTCCCCAGGCAGAGTTGAGGGGCTTAAAGTGCTGCCACCTCACGGAGACTGGGTAACCGAGGCTAGTGCAGTCGTTGCTGAGGCTTATTTTGCACGACTGTAGAGGACAGTTGTATATCCACACAATACCAAGGCACTTGAATGAATCGACATGTTCCGCAGATTCACTATTAATGACATAGTAGTAATGACAGTTCCGTAAAAACGAAAACCGATGCATATTTCTTTCGTTTTGGAAACATTGAGATGCAGAAAGTTGGCACTGCACTAATTGGAGAAATGTACCACTGAAGGGAGATGTTGTTGGTAAAACCACTCATTATTTTGATCACTCAAAATCATCACAAAACTTCACAAACAGGGTAGATTGATGCGCGTATACAAGCGCACACACGCGCGCACACACACACACACACACACACACGCACGCACGCACGCACGCACACGCGCGCGCGCCGACCGACCGACAGACCGACCGACAGACAGACCGACCGACCGACCGACCGACCGACCGACCGACCGACCGACCGACCGACCGACCGACCGACCGACCGACCGACCGACCGACCGACCGACCGACCGACCGACCGACCGACCGACCGACCGACCGACCGACCGACCGACCGACCGACCGACCGACGACCGACCGACCGACCGACCGACCGACCGACCGACCGACCGACCGACCGACCGACCGACCGACCGACCGACCGACCGACCGACCGACCGACCGACCGACCGACCGACCGACCGACCGAGAGAAACATCATATAGTGACTGTTGTTGTGTTTTCTGTGTCCCCAGGTAAACCCCCAGGGCCGAGCTGCCCACACCGGTTTGCAACAGGGCGACGAGGTGGTCGCCATTTGCCAAACTGACGTCACACGTATGACGCACAACCAGGTCAAGGGTGAAATTCTGCGTGCGGGCAACGACCTCGACCTTACTGTGCGCAGGTGTGTGTGTGTGTGTGAGTGCGTGCGTGCGTGCGTGCATGCGTGTGTGTGTGTGTGTGTGTGTGTGTGTGTGTGTGTGTGTGTGTGTGTGTGTTGTGTGTGTGTGTGTGTGTGTGTGTGTGTGTGTGTGTGTGTGTGTTTACTTATGTATGTGCGTGCGTGCATGCGTGTGCGAGTTACAAATACTAGCTTCGTTTGTTTATATGTGTCCAAAATATAAATTATGTCATTGATGTTACGACACCTACTATAATCCTCACACATTTTATAAAACAAATTCACGCTGCTTCAGCTAGGGTAAATGGGCCGCGTTATTAAGTTGTATGTTGCTTATAATAACATATTTCGAATGATATGTCACCAGTCCAAATGGTGTAGTGAAAGCACTGAGTGTGTTATCAGACATGTGCCAATATGCTAGCTGTTAATTCGCAAACATGTATATCATTTCATTGTAAGAATAGAGAGATCTAACAATGTAATTATTAGGAACATAGTAAGTTATGATACACCATTTACAAACAATATGGCGATATTGGTGTAGAATAATATCGGTAAACAACAGTGTGTTTCTATGATTGAAAAAAGCCTTGTGTATTACAAGTGCGTATTTATATAACGCACACCCTCTTGTATATGGAATGCTTATTTCTGTAATAAACTGATTCATTCGTTCATTCATTCATTCATTCATTCATTCATTCATTCATTCATTCATTCATTCATTCATTCATTCATTCATTCATTCATTCATTCATTCATTCATTCATTCATTCATTCATTCATTCATTCATTCATTCATTCCTTCATTCCTTCATTCCTTCATTCCTTCATTCCTTCATTCCTTCATTCCTTCATTCCTTCATTCCTTCCTTCATTCCTTCCTTCCTTCCTTCCTTCCTTCCTTCCTTCCTCAGGCAGGCAGGCAGGCAGGCAGGCAGGCAGGCAGGCAGGCAGGCAGGCAGGCAGGCAGGCAGGCAGGCAGGCAGGCAGGCAGGCAGGCAGGCAGGCAGGCAGGCAGGCAGGCAGGCAGGCAGGCAGGCAGGCAGGCAGGCAGGCAGGCAGGCAGGCAGGCAGGCAGGCAGGCAGGCAGGCAGGCAGGCAGGCAGGCAGGCAGGCAGGCAGGCAGTCAGTCAGGCAGGCAGGCAGGCAGGCAGGCAGTCAGGCAGGCAGGCAGTCAGTCAGTCAGTCAGTCAGTCAGTCAGTCAGGCAGGCAGTCAGTCAGTCAGTCAGTCAGTCAGGCAGGCAGGCAGGCAGGCAGTCAGTCAGTCAGTCAGTCAGTCAGGCAGGCAGGCAGGCAGGCAGGCAGGCAGGCAGGCAGGCAGGCAGTCAGTCAGTCAGGCAGTCAGGCAGTCAGTCAGTCAGTCAGTCAGTCAGGCAGTCAGGCAGGCAGGCAGGCAGGCAGGCAGGCAGGCAGGCAGTCAGTCAGTCAGTCAGTCAGTCAGTCAGGCAGGCAGGCAGGCAGGCAGGCAGGCAGGCAGGCAGTCAGTCAGTCAGGCAGGCAGGCAGTCAGGCAGGCAGGCAGTCAGTCAGGCAGGCAGGCAGGCAGGCAGGCAGTCAGTCAGGCAGGCAGGCAGGCAGGCAGTCAGTCAGTCAGTCAGTCAGGCAGGCAGGCAGTCAGTCAGTCAGGCAGGCAGGCAGGCAGGCAGTCAGTCAGGCAGGCAGGCAGTCAGTCAGGCAGGCAGGCAGGCAGGCAGGCAGGCAGGCAGTCAGTCAGGCAGGCAGGCAGGCAGGCAGGCAGACAGGCAGTCATATACGTACAACATTCCACCGCCCCGTGTGTGTCCAGGGGCGGTCTGACGGGCGGTGCTCCGGCCCCGCCTCAGCAGCAGCAGCAGCAGCAGCAGCAGCAGCAGCAGCAGCAGCGGGTGGAGGTGTGCGAGGAGCCGACACAACGGATCGGAGGTCCCACCTACAAGCCCGTCCAGCCCAAGACCTACAAGGTCCTCGACGAACAGCTCGCCTCGGGCCAAGCCCCGACAGGTAGGTGCCCGGATGTTTCACTATCATTGTTAAGAGCTCTTAAACCCGATTGTGCTCTTTAAAATCAATTTTGATCCTTAACAGTGATCTTGAATACCTGAAAACTGTCAACATCATAACGCGCCAGTGGGACATTGTCACTGGTGTGTCATGGAAATAGTGTCCACAGTAATATCACAATGTATGTTTGCGTTTTGAAAAAAATCGTTTAATATAACAACGGAATTTGTTTAAGGACGTATTTTCCTTCATTAAGAGCTTTTTATCTTAGTGAACGGTCCCCTTGATAACGTCAACATTGTGCGGAGTTTAAAGGGAGTATGTCTGTTCAGACACACACGCACATACACACGCATACAGTGCACACACACACACACACACACACACACACGCACGCACGCACGCACACACGCACGCACACACAACCGCAAGTAAGCACTTGGTGGTAGCTTTACAACTATACACATAAGTACTGTTAAGTTGTCATGTCTACTATTTCAGTGATATCTCAGCAATGTAGGCTATGGTGACATTTTAAGTCTTGCACGCAGGTCCCATCCATCGCGGTGTCAATTTGAGCGATTAAAACGTGTAACGAATGTTATTTAATTTCTATTACAAAAGTGTAATTAAAAGTAAAAAAGGAAAGACTTGCTCTTATATAACGCAGTATCCAGTCTTCAGGATTGCTCAAAACTCTTTACACTTTACTTATCTGGCAGACCTGTTCAATCAGACACCATCACAACTTCTCTGGGGAGCATCCAACTAGAGCGCGAAGGCAGCTCGCACGGATATCTACCACTATCTATAGCCAGGTACTCATTCATACAACTGGGTGAACTGGAGCGAACGTTCTTCTACTGAATATGTTTACCGCGCTGTTCCATGGTGCCCTCACACACCCACTCCGTGTCTCTGTTACAGCCGCCAAGCCGTCGTCGATCTTCGACAGGAAGCGTCAGGAAAGGTCGGCCTATTTGCAGGCGAAAGGCTGTACCATCCAAAAGGCGTACGGCGAAGGCTAAGACATCAGCTCGCCGTAGTCTAACATTGAACTCTTACTTCACTTGTATTTGTTGCACACACGTTGGTGTGCTCTCACTTGTCGTGATGACAATTAGTGGTATTTGCTATAATTATATTGTAGACCTGGTTGTAAGGGGAAAAAAAAAAAAAAGGTAAAAAAACCCCCCTTTTAATTTTTTTTTTAAAATTTTTTTGCTTTTATTTTTTCAAATTTTCCCCTTTTTTAAAATTTTATTTTTTTCCTTCAAAAAGGGTTTTTTCATCTGGGGGGCCCTTTAATCTTACCGGTTTAAATATTCCCAAAGGGGTTCCTAGGGGGAAAGAGCCGGCCCCCCTTTTTTCCAAATAAAAATTCGAAATTTAAAATTCTTTGGAAAATTTAGCATGTTTTCTGTTATTGGTTAAAAATTTTTTAATTTTTTTTTGCGGAGAGTTTTTTGAAAAAACTTTTTTTAACCCACGCCTTTTCAATTTTTCAGTTCCCCTTTTTAATTTCCCAATTTTTGAAATTGGCCAATGACTGCTTAAAAACCCCCCAAAAGTGTTTGACAACGGCCAATCACCATCATACCCCCCGGGTTCAAAATCACCAAACCCCGGGAAGGGTTAAATTCCTAGACCGGAAAGAGTTAAAAGTTAATAGAAGGCTAACGGTTAAAGTTTGGTCGGAAGAGTTAAACTACCAAAACCCCTAAATTAAAGTTAATCGGCCACAACGGTTAAATTCCATGAACCCTGGTTAAATTACCATAGACCGGCTAACGATTCAAAGCTTCGGGCCCACCACCCTAATCAGAGGACTAACGAGTTCACAAGTCTACCATCAAGCCCTAACGATTCACAAGTCTACCACCAGAGCCGGCTAACGAGTTCACAAGTCAGCCATCAGACCCGGCTAACAGTTCACAAGTCTACCATCAGAGCCGGCAACGAGTTCACAAGTCTACCATCAAACCGGCTAACGAGTTCACAAGTCACCATCAGACCCGGCTAACAAGTTCACAAGTCTACCATCAGACCGGCTAACGAGTTCACAAGTCTACCATCAGAGGGGCTAACGAGTTCACAAGTCTACCATCAGAACCGGCTAACGAGTTCACAAGTCTACCATCAGAGCCGCTAACGAGTTCACAAGTCTACCATCAAAAGGCCGACCTTAACGAGGGTTTCACAAGTCTACCATCAGAGCCGACTAACGAGTTCACAAGTCTACCATCAGAGCCGACTAACGAGTTCACAAGTCTACCATCAGAGCCGGCTAACGACTTCACAAGTCTACCACCAGAGCCGGCTAACGAGTTCACAAGTCAGCCATCAGACCCGGCTAACGAGTTCACAAGTCTACCATCAGAGCCGGCTAACGAGTTCACAAGTCTACCATCACAACCGGCTAACGAGTTCACAAGTCAGCCATCAGACCCGGCTAACAAGTTCACAAGTCTACCATCAGAGCCGGCTAACGAGTTCACAAGTCTACCATCAGAGTCGGCTAACGAGTTCACAAGTCTACCATCAGAACCGGCTAACGAGTTCACAAGTCTACCATCAGAGCCGACTAACGAGTTCACAAGTCTACCATCAGAACCGGCTAACGAGTTCACAAGTCTACCATCAGAACAGGCTAACGAGTTCACAAGTCTACCATCAGAACCGGCTAACGAGTTCACAAGTCTACCATCAGAGTCGGCTAACGAGTTCACAAGTATACCATCACAACCGGCTAACGAGTTCACAAGTCAGCCATCAGACCCGGCTAACGAGTTCACAAGTCTACCATCAGAGCCCACTAACGAGTTCACAAGTCTACCATCAGAGCCGGCTAACGAGTTCACAAGTCAGCCATCAGACACGGCTAACGAGTTCACAAGTCTACCATCAGAGCCGGCAAACGAGTTCACAAGTCTACCATCAGAACCGGCTAACGAGTTCACAAGTCTACCATCAGAGCCGGCTAACGAGTTCACAAGTCTACCATCAGAACCGGCTAACGAGTTCACAAGTCTACCATCAGAGCCGACTAACGAGTTCACAAGTCTACCATCATGCACTAACGAGTTCACAAGTCTACCATCAGACCGGCTACGTAGTTCACAAGTCTACCATCAGAGCCGACTAACGAGTTCACAAGTCTACCATCAGAGCCGACTAACGAGTTCACAAGTCTACCATCAGACAGGCTAACGACTTCACAAGTCTACCACAGAGCCGCTAACGAGTTCACAAGTCAGCCATCAGACCGCTAACGAGTTCACAAGTCTACCATCAGACCGGCTAACGAGTTCACAAGTCTACCATCACAACGGCTAACGAGTTCACAAGTCTACCATCAGACCGGCTAACAGTTCACAAGTCTACCATCAGAGCCGGCTAACGAGTTCACAAGTCTACCATCAGAGCGGCTAACGAGTTCACAAGTCTACCATCAGAACCGGCTAACGAGTTCACAAGTCTACCATCCAGCCGCTAACGAGTTCACAAGTCTACCATCAGAACCGGCTAACGAGTTCACAAGTCTACCATCAGACAGGCTAACGAGTTCACAAGTCTACCATCAGAGACGGCTAACGAGTTCACAAGTCTACCATCAGAGTCGGCTAACGAGTTCAAAACAAGTATAATCACAACCGGCTAACGAGTTCACAAGTCACCATCAGACCGGCTAACGAGTTCACAAGTCTACCATCAGACCGGCTAACGAGTTCACAAGTCTACCATCAGACGGCTAACGAGTTCACAAGTCTACCATCAGAACGGCTAACGAGTTCACAAGTCTACATCAGAGCCGGCTAACGAGTTCACAAGTCTACCATCAGAGCCGGCTAACGAGTTCACAAGTCTACCATCAGAGCCGGCTAACGAGTTCACAAGTCTACCATCAGAGCCGACTAACGAGTTCACAAGTCTACCATCAGAGCCGGCTAACGAGTTCACAAGTCTACCATCAGAACCGGCTAACGTGTTCACAAGTCTACCATCAGAGCCGACTAACGAGTTCACAAGTCTACCATCAGAACCGGCTAACGAGTTCACAAGTCTACCATCAGAACCGGCTAACGAGTTCACAAGTCTACCATCAGAGCCGACTAACGAGTTCACAAGTCTACCATCAGAGCCGACTAACGAGTTCACAAGTCTACCATCAGAACCGGCTAACGAGTTCACAAGTCTACCATCAGAACCGGCTAACGAGTTCACAAGTCTACCATCAGAACCGGCTAACGAGTTCACAAGTCTACCATCAGAGCCGGCTAACGAGTTCACAAGTCTACCACCAGAGCCGGCTAACGAGTTCACAAGTCTACCATCAGAACCGGCTAACGAGTTCACAAGTCTACCACCAGAGCCGGCTAACGAGTTCACAAGTCTACCATCAGAGCCGGCTAACGAGTTCACAAGTCTACCATCAGAACCGGCTAACGAGTTCACAAGTCTACCATCAGAGCCGGCTAACGAGTTCACAAGTCTACCATCAGAGCCGGCTAACGAGTTCACAAGTCTACCATCAGAGCCGGCTAACGAGTTCACAAGTCTACCATCAGAGCCGGCTAACGAGTTCACAAGTCTACCATCAGAGTCGGCTAACGAGTTCACAAGTCTACCATCAGAACCGGCTAACGAGTTCACAAGTCTACCATCAGAGCCGGCTAACGAGTTCACAAGTCTACCATCAGACCGGCTAACGAGTTCACAAGTCTACCATCAGAGCCGGCTAACGAGTTCACAAGTCTACCATCAGAGCCGACTAACGAGTTCACAAGTCTACCATCAGAACCGGCTAACGAGTTCACAAGTCTACCATCAGAGCCGGCTAACGAGTTCACAAGTCTACCATCAGAGCCGGCTAACGAGTTCACAAGTCTACCATCAGAGCCGGCTAACGAGTTCACAAGTCTACCATCAGAACCGGCTAACGAGTTCACAAGTCTACCATCAGAGCCGGCTAACGAGTTCACAAGTCTACCATCAGAGCCGGCTAACGAGTTCACAAGTCTACCATCAGAACCGGCTAACGAGTTCACAAGTCTACCATCAGAGCCGGCTAACGAGTTCACAAGTCTACCATCAGAGCCGACTAACAAGTTCACAAGTCTACCATCAGAACCGGCTAACGAGTTCACAAGTCAACCATGAGAGCTGTGGTGGCTGAGATTTGTGAGAAAAAGCGATCCTTTCTTATCGTAACAGCAAACAACTAGCGAACGTGCACACTTCCCGGCTTTACGGAGACGATCGGCCAGGGGTAGTTTAGATCCATGGCTTGCGAGGATGGAATCAGCTTGCTCCAGACCACCTGGCAGCTGTGAAGTGACCGACAAACGCTGGCAATGATTGTCAAGGCAAGTGTAGCCTTTGACAGACCCCGCACCCCAGGAACAAACCTGAAACCCTACAGACTGTCAGGCCGTCATCACTCCGCGTGAGCAAAGCGTGGACCGTGTACCAGAACCATAACAACACGTGATACCAGGATACCAGAGTGCCAACCCGTCAGAGTAGTAAACATCGAAGTGGTTGTCCCAGTTGGCATGCTAGGGACTAGTCACGTGGCGTGAGAGCTATCCCCATGTCTATCAATGACGGTATACTGTGGCGTTCTACTGATCAACCAGTTTGTCGTCTCACCTGAACACAGAATACCGACGATCATGAATGATATCATATTCGCTTCGAGAAGAATAAGTCACCACGGAGAATCTTTGTTTCAAGAATCAGAAGCGCCAATAATGTGTTCTTAGTTGGTTGATCACAGGCATTCGCGTCGGTCTGAAAGTATTTCAATTGCATTCACGTGCATAGTGACGATTCAGCACAATCACTTCTAATGTACAATACCGTATACACCACACCACACCACACCACACCACACCACACCACACCACACCACACCACACCACACCACACCACACCACCACACCACACCACACCACACCACACCACACCACACCACACCACAAACCACACCACACCACACCACACCACACCACACCACACCACACCACATATCACATCACACACCACACCCCACACACCACAACACACTAGACACCATACCACACTAGACACCACGCCCTGACCCCCAATCAGATGCATCAGAAAAGAAAAGGAGTTTTTGTGTGGGGGTGACGTTCCTAACTTCAAGACGTCTAGGAGCACGCTAATCTAGATTAGGCATAGCGCGGCCAAATTCCAAAGGTCTGCTTTGAATGTCGCCGCCTGTGTGTGCGTGTGTGCGCGCGTGTGTGTGTGTGTGTGTGTGTGTGTGCATGCGTGCGTGCGTATGCATGCGTGCGTGTGTGTGTTCTTTTATGTGTCACTATAATGCACGCTTATATTACGGATGCAAGAACATCTATAGCAAGAGGTTTACTTTTTCGCACTTTTGATATTTGACGCAAACCAGTTTAAAAATTAAACAAACCGCATTGAACCAGTCGGCCATAAGCAGGACATCAGTACAAGTTAGCTAGTCAGCACGCATCGTGAGTGATGTAGACATACAACGATGTTTTGGACATCACAGACTGGGCTGAATCCTTCCTCGGCTGTAGGCAATGTGCAACTGAACGCCGGCAGGGCACAGTCGACAGATACAAGTACCAGAAGGGGCGGGGGAGACGTATATGTTTACATTCGTGCTTTGTGCCATATACTCGCAAATCAATTCTAGTACAAGCAGATGTGGCTTAGTTTCTCTGCACAGAAAACATCTAAAATACACATTACACGCTACGTGCACAGTGAAGATTCAGCACAAAACCAAATAATTGTTATAGTCAAAACTCTTTTCGTTTCC
Source organism: Ridgeia piscesae (assembly GCA_025642075.2). Taxonomy (NCBI): domain Eukaryota; kingdom Metazoa; phylum Annelida; class Polychaeta; order Sabellida; family Siboglinidae; genus Ridgeia; species Ridgeia piscesae. Next base: position 126,735 of record JAODUO010000190.1, read on the forward strand.
TGCAAATTACTTGTCATTAATAATGAACGTAATGTTAGTTTGGATCACTTACCTGAGGTCTATCAACTGGAGGACAGACAGACAGACAGACAGACAGACAGACAGACAGACAGACAGACAGACAGACAGACAGACAGACAGGCAGGCAGGCAGGCAGGCAGGCAGGCAGGCAGGCAGGCAGGAAGGAAGGCAGGCAGACAGACAGACAGACAGACAGGCAGGCAGGCAGGCAGGCAGGCAGGAAGGAAGGCAGGCAGACAGACAGACAGACAGAGGGAGGGTGTTGGAGGGAAGGGGCAGTTGAAGTAGGTGTACATTTATTTACCGAAAGTAATAATAATTTGTTATTTTTCTCTCGCAATATCTTATTGATGAAATCAAACACGTAGGCATATAGTATAAATATCAAACAAGTGTTCGAAAACAATTGGCATATTAAACAGATTAAAACATTTATTACCATTAGGCATAAACGTGTTATTTTATAACACCTTAGTATTATCACATATAAATTATTATATTATTATTTGTGGATATCAAAGAAATAGAATTACAAGCATCCAAAAAAGGTTGTGCGAATAATAGCCATAAATACACATAACTCACATGCGGAATCTTTTCTCGGAAACTTAAACTACTGAAAGTAGAAGACATATTAAAGTTACAGAAACAATATTTTATATATTCATAAACAAATACCTCCACTTTACTAAACTGGATAATTATACCAAGTATTAATATACACAATTATAATATAATATTCGTGTAATAGATAATATACATACTTTTAGAACTAAGCAAGAATTTGCAACGAAATGTCTTAGATACAGTCGTCCACGTACTATATATTACACCCCTGATATAATCAAAATATACACTCACAGTTTGCATGGCTTTATATGTTATATAAAAATATGTTTGCTAAATAACTACTATGATATGTGTACTTTATCAAATTGTTATACATGCCAACTGAATCAATAAATAAAATTTATTTTATGTCCATTCAGTATAGCACACGTCCACATCACCACACACTTTCTCACTTCAAACAAACACTTCCAAATAAACATATGAGATGTATAAAACAAAACATATTACTTTTCACCATGAAATTCTATGACAGCGACATTAGTGTCTTAATAAGAGCTGCCGTTTGGTACAACAATAATTACTAAGTACACACGTGTGTATGTATTGGCGGTCTATCTTATAGGATAATACAAGTATGTGAACATGAAATAATGTGTGTATGTATGCTTGTATGATTGATGGATTTCAACAAATCTTGTACCTACTTGGATCAATAAACATTATGGTTATGGTTGTGTGGTTACGTGTGTACGTACGTAATCAAACGCATGCGCATTCTGAACAGATGAGTCAGTACTTTGCGGAGTGATTTTTGTCCAATCAGATTGGAGCGATAGTGTGACGCAATGCTACGCAACTTTGGATGTGAAGGTTACGGTTGGCAGTTGACCATAACAACGCGAACCATACAGACGTGACCCTTGGTCGGCCAAGCAAACGTGGCGTGATGTCACGTCATCACATATAATATTGATCATCGAACTTGAGCAAGAAACAATTGTGCACGTTCGACAGATCTAGAAGCGGTCGACCGCTATAGACACTGCACGCCACGCCACGCCACGCCACGCCACGCCACGCCACGCCACGCCACGCCACGCCACGCCACGCCACGCCACGCCACGCCACGCCACGCCACGCCACGCCACGCCACGCCACGCCACGCCACGCCACGCCACGCCACGCCACGCCACGCCACGCCACGCCACGCCACGATGAAACACGGACCGAACCTGTGACAAATACATCCGCTGGCTCTGCCAAGAACGCTCACGTCGCATCCGGTCGTACGTTTGGCTCGAATCGGACGAAATGTAACGTGACATCGTCAGAGCGCAACACTGATCGCATCGGCCCGAAATCGTAACAAGTCTGCACCCTGACCGCGTCTGTCGTATCCGCCGTTGTCACTGAACAGAACAGCCGGGATCTCACAGTAGCTCCGCATCGTACATCCTGTCCCGTGTCTTGTCTCTTTCTCTGTGGGCCACTACGACGTATTAGTGTCAACCCCCGACTAGCCAGTTGTTACGGGGACCGTTGCAATTCCCTGATGAGATCCAGGCACAATCGATTGAGTGTCCTGAAAAAGGTCGCGCTGTTGATTGGACTCGCCTGTTGTGTATCCAGACCTGGTGCTTGTGGTGGTTTGTGGACGGGACAAATGTTACTTGTCTGTTCGACTTACGTGTTTGTTAAATGTGTGTACTGTGTGTTGTTCGATTTACGAAGGAAGCTGAAAGTCGCCGAAACGTCCGTCTCGCATAACTTCACTTTGCAACTGCCAAAAAAATATCACGGCCGATGACAATCTGCAACTTTAAAGTGTTAAATTACAAAACGATGGACAACACGTTGCCATGGCGACTGTTACTCAGCTTGTTGAGGATACATGCTTGTTCAATATTTTTTGAGAAACCATTCATAATGTCCATGCTGTATATAGATAAGGTTCTTTCGCTTTATCGTGAGTACTGCTACTTGTCTAAAAGCCCACAAATACACACATGGACCCCACCTTTAGACGGTTAATGAATTCTTGGAAAATACCATTACACATTAATGTTGCGTGACCACACAAATCTAATAAACACGCTTGACATCGTCGTGATTAACGCTATAAACTCGAGCCAAGGCCAGTTTCCTATAAGCACAGCACATACATACTAAAATTTAATAATGTATTATGCATACCCCATCAATGGCCCTGTTATTAACAATGCCAAAATATTCTGCCATACACCACGTGACAACGTACAATACATACCCCATTTATGGCCCTGCTATAAGCAATGCTAAGCTGTTAGTCTGTTGCTATTAATACATCACGTAGCTATGACGTCACATTGGAGGAAGGCAAGGAAGAGACTAGCGACATTTAGATGTTATTTTGTAAATACGTCCCGAGAAAGCGTGGCTACCTCCCTTCCCGATCAGCCACGTGAACTAACTCACTGGAATAGGGTTCGAGATTAGAGCGTCGGCAGACGCCATCAAATAGAAAATTCGTTCTTGATCGCACATGTTAATAAAAAGGTAATATCGGAGTAACGAATTGTAATCAACCAGCATAATGGATCGTACGTGTACATGCCTAAAATCCGCTGACTTCGCTTGGTGTTAGTTCTCATAAAAGAATGACGGATAAAGTGGGTTTAGTTTCGTATTCACGACTTCGCGAACGTTTCCATATTTTTGTCTCGTTAGTAGGGCCTGTAACTCTGTTCCGTCTAGTCCACATTGGAAAATATCTACCATTCCCTTTTCAGTCGTTGTTCATTGCTGTCGTCCTTCCCTAGTCCTCGCAAGTCCCTCCTCACACGGCTAAAGCTAAGCTCTGCCTTGCTGGGACGAAAGCCAGGGAAAGTTGGCAGACCTTTAAGCAGCAATTTAATATGTATTTGCTGGCGTCAGGCCGCACTAAAGAGTCACGCAGAGAAGATTGCGATGCTGTTGACATTTGGTGGTGCGGAATTGTTGGCGATTTACAATTCGTTCGACTATAACATCGAAGGAGCGGCAGCTGAGATACCGACGGTGAAAGTAGTGCTGGACCGATTTGACAGCTACCTTGCGCCGAGAACCAACGAACTGATCGATCGGTACAGGTTTCGTTCATGTAAGCAATCTTACGACGAAACGACGGCGGCATACATTGCGCGTCTGCATAACTTGGCGAACACGTGCAATTTCGGCGACGAAAAGGAGAACAATTTACGTGACTAACTCGTCTATGGATGCCACGATGACGGTCTCCGGGAGAAATAATTATTCTGTGAGGAGACGTTGACCTTACACAGTGCAAGCCAGATCGCGACAGCCCACGGGGCAGCACGTCAGAACATGAACTTGTTCCGTGGACAAACGCACGATCCAACAGCGGCTGTTAGTAGCGGAGTGACGAAGGTCAAGGCCGAGAAAACACGGCGCGGCAGCACGGAGACGGAGGTGCAACGGGTCATCCGAGGACAGCGACAAACCCAGGGGCGATGTAAGTTCTGTGGCCGGGAACACGCGTTCGACCATAAGCAGTGTCCAGAGTTCGGGAAACGTTGCCACATTTGTGGACAGAACAATCATTTCGCGAAAATGTGTCAAACGCCGAAGAAACGGGAGCGGGACAGACACAAAAACATTGATGCTCAGCCTCAGCCTCAGCCTCAGCCTCAGCCTCAGCCTCAGCCTCAGCCTCAGCCTCAGCCTCAGCCTCAGCCTCAGCGACAGCTGCCGGTGTATACGGTGACAGTTGACAGTAACACTCAATCTCAGTTGCAGAGTGAAAACATTTCAAATGTTTTGGATGTGAATGGTAGTAAGTGTAACTATGTTACGAATGTTGATGCCTCTGCTATCGTTGTACATCCTACTGTGAATAATGTTGTGTTAGCTATGGAGGTAGACACAGGGTCTGCAGTGTCTATGACTATGATTGTACATCCTACTGTTAATAATGTTGTGTTAGCTATGGAGGTAGACACAGGGTCTGCAGTGTCTATGACTATGATTGTACATCCTACTGTTAATAATATTGTGTTTGCTATGGAGGTAGACACAGGGTCTGCAGTGTCTATGACTATGATTGTACATCCTACTGTGAATAATGTTGTGTTAGCTATGGAGGTAGACACAGGGTCTGCAGTGTCTATGATATGATTGTACATCCTACTGTGAATAATGTTGTGTTAGCTATGGAGGTAGACACAGGGTCTGCAGTGTCTATGACTATGATTGTACATCCTACTGTTAATAATATTGTGTTTGCTATGGAGGTAGACACAGGGTCTGCAGTGTCTATGACTATGATTGTACATCCTACTGTTAATAATGTTGTGTTAGCTATGGAGGTAGACACAGGGTCTGCAGTGTCTATGACTATGATTGTACATCCTACTGTTAATAATATTGTGTTTGCTATGGAGGTAGACACAGGGTCTGCAGTGTCTATGACTATGATTGTACATCCTACTGTTAATAATGTTGTGTTAGCTATGGAGGTAGACACAGGGTCTGAGTGTCTATGACTATGATTGTACATCCTACTGTTTAATGTTGTGTTTGCTATGGAGGTAGACACAGGGTCTGCAGTGTCTATGACTATGATTGTACATCCTACTGTTAATAATGTTGTGTTTGCTATGGAGGTAGACACAGGGTCTGCAGTGTCTATGACTATGATTGTACATCCTACTGTTAATAATGTTGTGTTTGCTATGGAGGTAGACACAGGGTCTGCAGTGTCTATGACTATGATTGTACATCCTACTGTTAATAATGTTGTGTTTGCTATGGAGGTAGACACAGGGTCTGCAGTGTCTATGACTATGATTGTACATCCTACTGTTAATAATGTTGTGTTTGCTATGGAGGTAGACACAGGGTCTGCAGTGTCTATGACTATGATTGTACATCCTACTGTTAATAATATTGTGTTTGCTATGGAGGTAGACACAGGGTCTGAGTGTCTATGACTATGATTGTACATCCTACTGTTAATAATATTGTGTTTGCTATGGAGGTAGACACAGGGTCTGCAGTGTCTATGACTATGATTGTACATCCTACTGTTAATAATGTGTTAGCTATGGAGGTAGACACAGGGTCTGTAGTGTCTATGACTATGATTGTACATCCTACTGTTAATAATGTTGTATTAGCTATGGAGGTAGACACAGGGTCTGCAGTGTCTATGACTATGATTGTACATCCTACTGTTAATAATGTTGTGTTAGCTATGGAGGTAGACACAGGGTCTGCAGTGTCTATGACTATGATTGTACATCCTACTGTTAATAATGTTGTGTTAGCTATGGAGGTAGACACAGGGTCTGCAGTGTCTATGACTATGATTGTACATCCTACTGTTAATAATGTTGTGTTAGCTATGGAGGTAGACACAGGGTCTGCAGTGTCTATGACTATGATTGTACATCCTACTTTTAATAATGTTGTGTTAGCTATGGAGGTAGCACAGGGTCTGTAGTGTCTATGACTATGATTGTACATCCTACTGTTAATAATGTTGTGTTTGCTATGGAGGTAGACACAGGGTCTGCAGTGTCTATGACTATGATTGTACATCCTACTGTTAATAATGTTGTGTTTGCTATGGAGGTAGACACAGGGTCTGCAGTGTCTATGACTATGATTGTACATCCTACTGTTAATAATATTGTGTTTGCTATGGAGGTAGACACAGGGTCTGCAGTGTCTATGACTATGATTGTACATCCTACTGTTAATAATGTTGTGTTAGCTATGGAGGTAGACACAGGGTCTGCAGTGTCTATGACTATGATTGTACATCCTACTGTTAATAATATTGTGTTTGCTATGGAGGTAGACACAGGGTCTGCAGTGTCTATGACTATGATTGTACATCCTACTGTTAATAATGTTGTGTTTGCTATGGAGGTAGACACAGGGTCTGCAGTGTCTATGACTATGATTGTACATCCTACTGTTAATAATATTGTGTTTGCTATGGAGGTAGACACAGGGTCTGCAGTGTCTATGACTATGATTGTACATCCTACTGTTACTATGGAGGTAGTCACAGGGTCTGTAGTGTCTATGACTATGATTGTACATCCTACTGTTAATAATGTTGTGTTTGCTATGGAGGTAGACACAGGGTCTGCAGTGTCTATGACTATGATTGTACATCCTACTGTTAATAATGTTGTGTTTGCTATGGAGGTAGACACAGGGTCTGCAGTGTCTATGACTATGATTGTACATCCTACTGTTAATAATATTGTGTTTGCTATGGATGTAGACACAGGGTCTGCAGTGTCTATGACTATGATTGTACATCCTACTGTTAATAATATTGTGTTTGCTATGGAGGTAGACACAGGGTCTGCAGTGTCTATGACTATGATTGTACATCCTACTGTTAATAATTTGTTTTTGCTATGGAGGTAGACACAGGGTCTGCAGTGTCTATGACTATGATTGTACATCCTACTGTTAATAATGTTGTTTTTGCTATGGAGGTAGACACAGGGTCTGCAGTGTCTATGACTATGATTGTACATCCTACTGTTAATAATGTTGTGTTTGCTATGGAGGTAGACACAGGGTCTGCAGTGTCTATGACTATGATTGTACATCCTACTGTTAATAATATTGTGTTTGCTATGGAGGTAGACACAGGGTCTGCAGTGTCTATGACTATGATTGTACATCCTACTGTTAATAATATTGTGTTTGCTATGGAGGTAGACACAGGGTCTGCAGTGTCTATGACTATGATTGTACATCCTACTGTTAATAATATTGTGTTTGCTATGGAGGTAGACACAGGGTCTGCAGTGTCTATGACTATGATTGTACATCCTACTGTTAATAATGTGTTAGCTATGGAGGTAGACACAGGGTCTGTAGTGTCTATGACTATGATTGTACATCCTACTGTTAATAATGTTGTATTAGCTATGGAGGTAGACACAGGGTCTGCAGTGTCTATGACTATGATTGTACATCCTACTGTTAATAATGTTGTGTTAGCTATGGAGGTAGACACAGGGTCTGCAGTGTCTATGACTATGATTGTACATCCTACTGTTAATAATGTTGTGTTAGCTATGGAGGTAGACACAGGGTCTGTAGTGTCTATGACTATGATTGTACATCCTACTGTTAATAATGTTGTGTTAGCTATGGAGGTAGACACAGGGTCTGCAGTGTCTATGACTATGATTGTACATCCTACTGTTAATAATGTTGTGTTAGCTATGGATGTAGACACAGGGTCTGTAGTGTCTATGACTATGATTGTACATCCTACTGTTAATAATGTTGTGTTATAACACATATAACTAAATGTCATACTTTATACGTTGGGAACACTGGCGTGGCAAGTGAATGTATATAGCCTATAGGGCGTGGCAGTTCAGTGCTGAAGATGCGAGCATGTAATTGAACAACCAATGCATGTCAATAATAGTTACGTGGTTGTACTACAACGACAGTTACCTCAAGTACTTCATGTTTGATCAACACCAGACATTCTACGTTATTTTGGATAGGGCATTTAATCAGTTCTTAATTATTATTTTAATGTGTGTGTGTGGGGGGGGGGGGGTGGTGTGGGGGGGGTGGTTGTGTGTTTGGTTTTGGTTTACTTTGCCCAGACTCGGTTGTATTCGGGTTATTCAAAATTTGTGATTCGATAAATTCCCGGCCAACTATCAATATCTGTAATATTTCAATAAACATTATATGCCAAAACAATTATGCCAGTGCTGCATGTTACGGAACAAAATATAGTTTACTTTTCCAATAATGCTACATCTATTAAGATATAAACTAAATAAAACTTGACCATTAAATTATTACTCCCTCCCTCCCTGCCTCACTTCCTGCCTCCCTCCCTGCCTCCCTTTCTCTGTCTCTCGCTCTCTGTCTGTCGCTCTCTGTCTGTCGCTCTCTCTCTCTCACTCGCTCTCTCTCGCTCCGTCGCACTCTCTCTAGCTCTCATTCGTTCTCTCTCTCTCTCATTCTCTCCCCTTCCTTCCCTCCCCCTCCCGTCCTACCTCTCTCCCTCACCCGTCTCTCTCTTCATATCTATATCTCTTCCTATACCTCCCTTCCTACCTCCCTCCCTCCTTCTTTTCCTCCGATCCTCCCTCCTCTGTCTCTGCGTCACACTATATCTATCCCATTTTCCTTATTCTTTCCCACTCTTCTCTGCTCATCTACACCCCTCTTCCTCCACGTTTTCGCCCGTCACTCGTTTTTTTACCCATTCTCTCATTCTCATTAAGTCGCACATGGATTCGGTCATGGCTATTTGCACATATGCACACGAACGTCGAAGCTATTTATGCCATACAAAGCAATTGTGTAATACCTGCCATGCTTCATTGACATTATCACAGTTTAACACAGACAATGCAATCCGTTAATTGGTGTGGGACATTATTGGCACAGCTTGCGGCCTCCTATAATGGTTTTGCTGCTACGCCACAACGAAGGGGTTGACAACATGTAACTTCACCATTATTGTTACACAATCATATTCGTGATTGAATGCATATTTCTTGGAAGGCCACCTGGCACAGAGACACTGAACAAGAAAAAAGGATATGACCAGGCCAGACCAGGAGAATATGGCCACAAACAGAAACCTTGAACAGGAGAAATGAGCAGAGTAAATAAGAATTGTTACTTGACTGCAATGCCACCAACAGTGTCACTCTTGCGAAGACATAATTTGAACAAGTCTACGTCAGTCTTATTATAAAGTTACAATGTATTAGTCAATAAAGCAATGTCATAACTATTTTACACACACATACCCCACATAAAAACTAATATGTATTAAATGACACATACCCTATTCATATTTGGGATGTCATTAGACATACAGAGGATAATCAACTAGAGAAAATGCTGGATAGTGTTAGGCAATGCAAAATGTCCTGTTGTAATAACCACCATTAAGAACTCATGCTTGTGGGAAACAACTGTACTGGTTTTGTAATTTGTCACTTTTTCAGGTAGAAACAATCGTTCAAATAGGGTGTTTGATAGCCATGGTGACGGATGATGTGTTTCCACAAAAGAAGAGTTCAAAACAAAGTTAGCAGTGTTACACACAAAAAAGTGAATTTGTGCATACTTGTTTTTAGATTTGTAATAATTATGTATTCCTGTCAGATGATATAAATTAAAATTTTCTAACAATATAAAATACAGTTGTGACTATTGCATTTAGAATACTGTGTTGTAATGCAAATGGATTGTCAGTTGTTTATCTAACCATTTTGTTCATATGGATAGTTTAGGGTAATATCGATTCAGTGGTGTGTGGCAGGTTCACACCCTGCTGGTGTTCCTCATGCAAACATTACATGTTGTGTGCACACGCATTTATTCTATTTAATAAGTTCAGCTGCTTTTGTGACATCTCTGAAATGCATCGAACTATGTCAAGTTTGTGTATGTATCAATGTATATATATATATTTATATATATATATATATATATATATATATATATATATATATATATAAAATGTATATAGAATATTAATGCTTTCTTCATAAATGGCCTGCACCTTGGTTGCAAAACAAACAGGAATTAATATGCAACCCAAACAACTAAGACATAAGACCTACATGTGGGCTGTAGAAGAATGCAGATAAAATGTTTCTCGCTGGCAGCATCATATGACCAGCATCAGAGTTCTACCAGGTCATCAAGTTAAGCGCAACAGTAATAACTCTTGTTGAGGTCAGCATAGAATATGCCGAAGACTGCAGTGGCGATATCAAGGCATGGGAGTTGACATACTTCAAAGACTGCTATTTTAGGAAAGTTGGAGTCTTCCATCTAATATGTCATGTTTGGTTGTCTACAAGACAAGAACTGGAAGAGATGGTAGAGAGAGACGTGATTGGTGGATAAGAGGTGGCGATCCCCATGAAGGGAGAGACAGAGCGAGAGAGCGAGAGAGCGAGAGAGCGAGAGAGAGAGAGAGAGAGAGAGAGAGAGAGAGAGAGAGAGAGAGAGAGAGAGAGCGAGAGAAAGTGCAAGAGAGAGAGAGCGAGAGAGAGAGCCAGAGAGAGAGAGAGATAGAGATAGAGAGAGAGAGAGAGGGCGAGAGAGAGAGCAAGAGCGTGAGAGAGAGAGCAAGAAAGAAAGAGAGAGAGAGCGAGAGTCAGAGAGCGAGAGACCGATAGCGAGACATAGAGTGAGAGACAGAGAGCAAGAAACAGAGAGCGAGAGACAGAGAGCGAGAGAGAGAGAGAGAGAGAGAGAGAGAGAGAGAGAGAGAGAGAGAGAGAGAAGAGAGAGAGAGAGAGAGAGAGCGAGAGACAGAGAGCGAGAGACAGAGAGCGAGAGACAGAGAGCGAGAGACAGAGAGCGAGAGGCAGAGAGCGAGAGACAGAGAGCGAGAGACAGAGAGCGAGAGCGACAGACAGAGAGCGACAGACAGAGAGCGACAGACAGAGAGAGAGAGAGAGAGAGAGAGAGAGAGAGAGAGAGAGAGAGACGACACACACACACACACACACACACACACAAGCACACACACACACACACACAAACACACACCACACACACACACACACACACACACACAATTGTATCTGTTTTCTTAACATATTCTGTAAAGTTATACTATAATCTGACAGTTGCAAGGAAACAACATTGAACTTCCTTTTATGCATTGCATATTGCATAGTAAATAACTATGATAAATAACACGCCACACACTTGCACTGACAAATATATATTTTTATATAAAATATCCATACATTTTGTGTTTGTGAGCATGTCTACACATTGTGCATGTGTGTGTGTGTGTGTGTGTGTGTGTGTGTGTGTGTGTGTGTGTGTGTGTGTGTGTGTGTGTGTGTGTGTGTGTGTGTGTGTGTGTGGTGTGTGTGTTGTGTGTTGGTGTGTGTGGTGTGTGTGTGGTGTGTATAGTGTGCACATTGATTTGTATGTACAGTGTATAAAGGCTGAAGCTGTAGGCTTAACATGGTAAAACAAATGCAACATAATTTAAATAACAATTCTAAATTTACTAATTCAATCTATGGCATCTTTTCTATCCTCCACAAGAAATAACGTCCCCATGAAAAATATCTATGCCAAATAGAATAATTAAGTCAGCCTCCTAAAATCGAATTACTGGCCCAATGAACTCCCAAAATCTGTGTATAATCTATGGCAGTGTTATTGTACGTTGAAGTCCCAGATCTTGATGACGTTGTCGTAGGAAGCGCTGGCGATTCTTGTTGGGTCAATGTGTACACAGTTCACCTGGCCGCGGTGGCCGCGGAATGTGTGAAGACTCTTCTCCCTAAGTGGGAGGAGATATAAAACTACAGGAAGTGGATCACTGAAGGGTGAATGAAGGTGACAAGCAACAGCATGTTTCATGTAATGAAAGACCAAGACGTACTGAAATATGTGTATGTATTTTATTTACTCTATATGCTTTGTCAGTTAAAGTGGGAGAGCCAGTTGGAATGAAAGAAGAAAGTTGGTGAAGACAGTAATGATTTCAAGATGGAAGATGGAGGATAGACAGAGAAAAGGATGATCAAGAGTGAGATGAAGGTTTGTGTTCGGAAATTTGGAGGGTTTGGGAGAGGGGTGGAGACAGAGAGGAAAAAAGGGAGTGGAGAAAGTTGGTGCGGATGGCAGGAGTGTAAGAGTGATGGGTAAACATGTTACAGACCGTTACTGAGGTCAGTGTCACCCCAGAGTTTAGGGAGTATGAGAACAACAGAAATATCCAACATACAGTACTTGTATGCTATTATTCTTAGTGTACACACTATAATTAACTACCAAAGACACCCATCTTCCAATGTACTTCAAACACACACACTCAGAAGAGACTCCGGAAGTACTTGTTTTTTACTTTTAACAGACATGCTATAACAGTGAGCAAGTTTTTTTATTACACTACGTATGTTTTCATAGATTCTTGCCGTATGTACACATCGCCCCCAACTGATCAATGAATGGTTTATGCAGCTTGTTATCAGAACAATCACAGAAAATATGTGGTATAATGCTGATAGTATATAACCATCTAACATCCAAGTATGAACCTATGACCAGTAAAAACTGTTACTGTCTTTCAACGGGTCATGATTGGGGGAACCAACAGGATTGCTGGTGGAGCCGATACTTATATCTCGAGCCTGTCACGTAATCGCAGTCTTTACATATACATGTGCGCTGTTTATGAGGGGTTTTTTCAGTTCATCTTTGAATTATCTTAGACTCCAACTGTTATTAATATAAAGCATATCTACAACGTGTGCTAACAAATGCTGGATATAATGAATTAATGCGGCATAACGGGGTATAGGCCGCTGGTGGTTGTTGCATTTTATTAGTTCTGTAGGATGTTAATGATTGTTGACAATTTCCCACCCAAGACACAAAGCAGCCAGGATAAAAACATTGCCACAAGTCTCTTCTTATGTCGTTTGCAAACTCATCAGAATAGGTGAGATGACCACTTACGTGTTTAGACCCCAACACTTGAGCACCCCGTCCTGCCCCGCAGTGATGAGAGTGCCCTCCAGGGGGTGTGTACCCCGCACTAACAGCTCCAGTGTCTCCACCCTGTAGCAGATGATGACATTATTTGTTACCACTTCCTGTCTCTTCCGGATCATCCTCTCTCACCGAGGATAATAATCATTAGCAGGAAGTGAATGCATCGCCCATTAATAGGGAGTTGCTGATAGCGCCACCTGCTTCTTTGGTACTGCCAAAACAAGGTGTGTACAGACCGAATGTTTGGTTTACAATTAGAAAGTTTTGTGGAGGCAACATTCAAATAACACACCATGTTTTCGGCCTGTCGTATGCAAGTTTTGAGGGAGTGTGCAAGCAACATATCGTATTACTTTGATTACAAACATAAAGAACCAACGAGGTCAGTTCAAATGTTTCATATGAAGTCAATCAGAGAATTGTATTACTTTGAAAGCAAGAAACTATAAACTAGAATATTAACAACAATGTGAAATTGCATAATATATTACTAACGCAGAACTGGCGAAATGTGACAGAATGTGTTTAAAAGTCCAGACTGACCATAGCAATCAATAGTTATAATAATAAGATGACTTCTTTGGCACCAAATCCGTGGAAAATGTCAATTCAGTGGCACAACAAAACCAAACCATCCATATTTCCCAAGAGGCATGGATAATGTAGTCAGGTTACCACATCCATCAGGCATGCTGGCGACCCACAGATTCAATACCCAGTCACAGCAGGCTTGGTAAATTTGGTGTTAAAAACTGACTCTCAACATTGGCTCTCAACATTGGGTATCCAAGAATCATGTTAATGTCGGTCCTGTCTCAATTTTGGATGTAAAAGAACCACTGAGGATGACAATCACCCTGGCCGTGACCACGCACAGTATTAGCACAGAAAAGTTGGCATGGCGTAAATGTTCTGAAAAAGACTGACTAGTTCAATGAAATTTCATAAGATCATAACGCCATAGCCACATTATATACAGACTAGTCAGTTAATAGAGCCTAGCTGAGTGCGGGAAACAACTAGAACTATAAATAGATCTCCTTTGCATTATAACTGTATATGGAAGTTAGCTGAATGAAAGCAATAATAGAATTCGACTGTTGCCCGTGGGATCAGTGCTATCACCCATCTGACCCTTGGTCCAGTGTCAAGACAAACCCTCAACATCCGAGAATCCAAACATAACTATTTCAAACATTTCATCCGGACATCAGAACTTACTGGCAATCAATATTTTAGCTCGGTTTTTATTCAAAGTTTCGCAGGGTGATTTCCCAGGGGTGCTGGCACTAATATGATCAGCCATTGTAAAGTCGCCTGCTGATAAGCTTGAGTTTTTTAGCCATTGGGCCCCACGAAGACCTCTTGACCACAGTAAAACGACGCAAACTGAAATGGTACGGGCACATAACAAGATCTTCAGGGCTTGCCAAGACAATCCTGCAGGGCACAGTGCAAGGAGGGTGAAGAAGAGGCAGACAGAAAAAGAGATGGGAGGACAACATCCCGGAATGGACGGGCATGACACTGGGTGCCGCCATGAGGAAGACTGAGAGGTGAGCGGAATGGAGGGAGCTGGTTGCCAGATCATCTGTGGCGCCCCAACGGTCCACTAAGACTACGGGATAGGTGAAAGCTTGAGTTCCCAGAGCTTGTCTTAACTCAAGGAATAGAAAGACAATTGGAAACAGACAACCAAAAACGAGAAAATATGTCATTGAATAGAAATGTCGGCCAGCGGTTCCCACCAGTCCTACTCCAGCTCATGTCACATGACATAGGTCATATGACACAACAGTCAGTCTGCAAGACGCAGTCGAAGTATTTGGGCCACTCACATGCACAGTTTCTTGAGAGGTAATTATCTATGATACTGAAAACAACCAAAAACAGGAGAATGTTTCCCTAAGATAAAGAGATCTTAAGGAACTCTTTAAATAAAATGTGACGTGTTCTAACGAAATGTGTTGTATGTTTTTAACACCAAATTACCAAGCCTGCTGTGACTGGGTATTGAATCCGTGGGTCGCCAGCATGCCTGATGGATTTCGGGAAAACAGCATAAACATGCAAAGATGATTTCCAACGATGTTGACTTTTTGACATCAAAGTATACTTTCATATTTTCTGTCAATTGGCAATGCTTATTTCTCATTTTATATTATTTAGTACATTGTGTAGCCTTTCTACAAACGCTATGTAACATTTCACGCATGAATTTCATAAAAACAGAACCGATAAATTGCATTTGTTTGAATCACATTCTTCAGGGTTTCCCTCAACGCATGGCGGACATATTTGGTACTACGGGAAAGCCCAGAATGCCCTCTTTCAGATTCCTGTAGCAGGAATCCCCACTGACGTCAACTTGAGCAAATAGCAGTGCTTTGTGAGAGACCTAGACTGTAAGCAAACGTCACTGGACATTGGCTTAGAGCTTGTGAGTGCAGGCGCAGTGCACACTTGCTAACTGTAAACAAGCGTGATCGATCGGGTCACTGCTAGAAAACATTGCTAAATACTCAGATTATGTTGTCATAATTTCAGTAAGCAGTTAAATAGCATGATATATCTTCGACAACGAACATGACTAGAGAGTTTATTTCGAAAGCATCAAATGGAGTAACAGAAGTAAAACGGCCGACATTGGAACGACGATGTACTCGATCGTGTGATTATGTGACCGCAAACTTCAAGTGTGCTTTTCTCCATTCGAAACTTTCTACCCCAGGCATGTTCAGTGTTCAATAAGTTGGCTGTGTGTGAGATAGGGCCATGATTTGTGCACCATTGGACAGCTTAATAATTATTCTTTCCAATTGTTTGACATATGACTCATTTCGTTAGCACACATCACAAATATGTTGTTAAATTAAATGATTTTAAAAAAAAATGCAAATATCCATTGCTGTGTTACCGAGGACACTATTTCCTTGTCAAACCAGCAACAATGTCCCACTAGCACTTCATGGTGTTGACAGTTTCAGGTATTCATGATCACTGTTAAGGATCAAAATTGATTTAAAGTGCAAACTCGGGTTTAAGAGCTATTAACAATGTCAGTGAATAGTCTCCAAGTCTTTTATCCACTGAAGACCACAGAAAGCTTTAACCTGACCTTTTCTTGTGTTCCTGGTACGTGTGGATGTGGACTGTGGGTCGGTCGTGGTGGAGCTGGTAGAGACTGACGGTGGAGCCGTAGGAGCAGGCAAAGTACCCGCGGCTGTAGCTCACCGCCATGATGGAGGTCGACTGACTCGCCCAGATCACCTTCTTCTGTTCACCAGAACCCGCACTCCACAGACGCACGCTCTGTAACACCACAGACACACACACGGTCAGTAACACCACAGACACAAGGTCTGTAACACCACAGACACACAGTCGGTAACACCACAGACACAAGGTCTGTAACACCACAGACACACAGTCGGTAACACCACAGACACAAGGTCTGTAACACCACAGACACACAGTCGATAACACCACAGACACAAGGTCTGTAACACCACAGACACACAGTCGGTAACACCACAGACACAAGGTCTGTAACACCACAGACACACAGTCGGTAACACCACAGACACAAGGTCTGTAACACCACAGACACACAGTCGATAACACCACAGACACAAGGTCTGAAACACCACAGACACACAGTCGGTAACACCACAGACACAAGGTCTGTAACACCACAGACACACAGTCGATAACACCAGACACACAGTCGATAACACCACAGACACACGGTCCGTAACACCACAGACACACGGTCTGTAACACCACAGATACATGGTCGGTAACACCACAGACACAAGGTCTGTAACACCAGACACCCGGTCCATAACACCACAGACACACGGTTGGTAACACCACAGACATGTGGAAAGTAACACCACAGACACATGGTCGGTATCACCACAGACACACAGTTGGTAACACCACAGACATGTGGAAAGTAACACCACAGACACACGGTCGGTAACACCACAGATGCACACTCTGTAACACCACAGACATATGCGATGTAACACCACAAACACACATTATGTAACACCAGACACCCGGTCCATAACACCACAGACACACGGTCTGTAATACCACAGACACATGTTCTGTAACACCATAGATATTGGCGATGTAACATCACAGACACAACTCTGTGAGATTGTTGAACACCACAGACGAACACAATGTAACATTACAGATGCAAACTCTGTAACACCAGACCCACACTTTGTATCACCACAGACATGGTCTGTAACACCAGACTTTGTAACACCACAGACATATGGTCTGTAATAACACAGAAGCTCTGTAACATTACAGACAGACAGACAGACAGACAGACAGACAGACAGACAGACAGACAGACAGACAGACAGACAGACAGACAGACAGACAGACAGACAGACAGACAGACAGACAGACAGACAGACAGACAGACAGACAGACAGACAGACAGACAGACAGACAGACAGACAGACAGACAGACAGACAGACAGCACACACACACACACACACACACACACACACACACACACACACACACACACACACACACGCCTACAACACCACATATATGCTCTGTAATATCACAGACACACACACACTATATCATCACAGAAACATGCTCTGTAACACCATAGACATGCACTATACGAGTACATTTATTTCAGATACAAAACCCACTCTGTAACATGCTGTGTAACGGCCACAGTCATACACACATGCTATGTAACATCAGACACTTTGTCTGTAACATCATGGACACTTGGTCTGTAACATCACAGACACTTGGTCTGTAACATCATAGACGCTTCATCTGTAACATCATAGATGCTTGGTCTGTAACATCAGACACTTGGTCTGTAACATCATTGACAATTGGTCTGTAACATCACAGACACTTGGTCTGTAACATCAGACACTTTGTGTGTAACATCACAGACAATTGGTCTGTAACATCACAGACACTTGGTCTGTAACATCACCAACATGCCCTCAGCAGTACAAGACACATCACATAACAAACAACACGCACAAAATCCAAGAGATTCAGCTGCAGGGCACTTCACACCATCTCAACTTGTCTAGGAAGATGATCTGAGAGAAACATACTCGGTCAGCAGAGCCGGTGATGACCAGTGCTCCCGAATCACTCATGTCCACTGCAAACACAGCGGCCGTGTGTCCAGTAAGCGTGTGCAAAAGACGACTTCGGCTGACGTCCCAAACCTTCGCCTAGCAACGCACGGAGAAGACACATAGTGCAGCCAGGGCACAGCTAGTTCACCAGGGTATGGAGCAAATCAGAAACATCCATCATAATAAAATATTATGTTAAATTTAAGGCATGTCTCAGCATTTTACACAATTTCAGTTTGACCAGATCAAAATGAATGCAAGAAATTGTTTGGTGATATTAAAAAAAAATGAGGAACATACAGAACTAATGCACCAGGTGGCACTGTCACACAACTCGGGCCTCGTGCCGTCAACCGCCAGTATCCCGTTACCTTGTTACGCCACATTCATTTATTATATCCAGCATTTGCTAACACATTGTAGATAGGCCTTATACTAATAATAGTTGGACAGCACGCATGTACGTAGAGCGAGATTATGTCACAGACTCGTATTGCATATCAGCGTCCGATAGCAGTCCGTTAGCGGTCTGTTAGCGGTTCCTTAGTGGTCCCTTAGTGGTCCCTTAGTGGTGCCGTAGGTTCCCATTGATACATTTGCATTAAAGAGCCAACACATTGGTAGGAGAATGTAATTTTTGTGGAAATTAGTTTATATAATATGGCTGAAAACTCTTTTTCTGTGACAATTTATCATTTCAACACAAGCACATTCTACAACTACATGGTGTGTGACACTCGAATATAACACGCCCCTAATGTGGCAGTGACAATGTCTGCTATTCAAATCTGTTTATGCTCAATCACCTGCTATGTGGAGGCACATGTTCTTCATAGCCTGATGCTTTAGCATTTCAGCAGTGCTAATCATGGGATCGAGATTTGTTTATTTTTGTGTGTGTAGACCGCAGTGGCTCAGGGGTCGAGCTTCGCACTCTCGACTAAGAGGACCCGGGTTCGAATCCTGTGCTGCGGTGTTAAAACCTTGGGCAAGTTTGTTCACTCCACATTGCTCCAGTTCACTCAGCTGTATAAATGAGTACCTGGCTATAGTCAGAGGTGGATATGTGTACGAGCAGCCTTTGCACATAAATTGTAGCATGTGGCTGGATGCTTCCCATAGAAGCCGAGATGGTGTCTGATTGAACAGGTCTGTCAGGGAAGTAAAGTGTAAAATGCTTTGAGCAGTCCTGAGGATTGGATATTGTGCTATATAAGAACTTACCCTTTTCTACTACCCATGGTAAGTGTCAAGGGTCAGGGAATGCAGTATTCAGTGAGGAGAGCACTGACATGGCTAATATGCTACAAATGATAACAAAAGATGTACCGTGTGGTCCTGGGAGGCTGATGTGAAGATGTTGTGTCGACAGACAAGTGCCCAGACAGGTCCTTCATGACTGAGCAGGGTGCGTATGCAGCGACCTTTCTGTAGGTTCCACACCTATTAAACAACATTTAATACAGGTCAATTGACCCGTTCTGACACCAGCAATACTGTAGGATATAGGTGTACATCATAGGTCACGTTTTTACATGTATATTAAGTGTTCATATATATATATATATATATATATATATATATATATATATTATATATATATATTATATATATATATATATATATATATATATATATATATATATATATAATATTATATCATATATATAGTCATGTCTCATTTATCCGCATACTTTGGTTGCCAAGGGTTTTGTCGGATAAACAAATTATTAGCGAATTATAAACGGATTAGTGAGACACCTTGTTATAGTATCAAGGTATCAAGATGGCTCCGACACAAACTGTTGGATCATGAAACAACCGGATTATTGAAGACAGGGTAAATGTGACATGACTGTATAATGTGTGTGTGTGTCACTATGTGGGTATGCGCGTGCACGCGTGCGTGTTTGCTTGCATTTATGTGAAATATTGTATATACATTGAGTAAGACTTCCACATACCCCAAGTAAATATTAAACATCATCTTGTTGCAGGTGACATACTTTGCAAGGTATACCAACAGATAAACTGTTTTTAAAACATCATCTTTTCAACAATGTCTCGTGATAAATTATGGCAAGATTCATGAGTCAATGTGCAAGAAAGCTTAGTCGTCTAGGATTGTGAAGTCAACAAAATTATAGCCATCTTTGAAGAGATCAATAAATGTATTATTTAGTTATTTTCCTTTTTAATTTGTACGCATCTGAGATATATTATGAGTTATGATATATACCCGGTATTCTTATTAAAAACAAATGTTTATTTTTATTTCTTGTAAAACCTTGCACTTCTTAAACATGTTTTACACAGTAAATTTACATTTCTGCTGACATTGAAACACCATTCGAATACTATTAATGCTTTCACTTTGACCTTTGACCTTAATGTTGCAGTCGTAGGAGCCGCTCAGGAGCAGGATGTCGGTGACAAATCGGAGACACCAAACTCCTCGACCGTGACCTATCAACGTCTTGAGGCACACACCATCGGCCAACCTCCAGATCTTTATGGTGTGGTCCACGCTGCCAGTCGCCATCTGGGTCAGGTTAAAGGTCACTGACAACACCCTGTAACATCAGTTCATAAGAAAATCTCAGCATATGTACGAGAGGTTTCCGCTGTGATAATAATTCATGGATCCATTTTGGCATTTGATTTAAAAAAAAATATTCACTGAAAATATAGTAAGTACTTTGAGTGAAGATTTCTGAAGTTTAAAAATTACTGACTTCATGAGACCTTTTCTACGTAATCAAATGCTCTGACAAGAAACTGCAGATCCTCTAGAAACTCTAACTAAATCTCTGCGTGAAAGCGCATATCTATGTAGAGCGCAGTGGTTCAGGGTAGAGCTTTGGACTCTTGATTAAGAGAACCTCACCCGGGCTAGAATCATGTTCTGCAGTGTGAAACCTTGGGCAAGTTCATTCATGCTACATTGCTCCAGTTCACTCAGCAGTATGAGGATTTTTGTATGAGTAGCCTTTGTGCATTACCCCCACCGTGGCTGGATGCTTCCCAGAGAAGTTGAGACGGTGTCTGATTGAACAGGTCTGTCAGGGAAGTAAAGTGTAAAGCACTTTGAGCAGTCATGAAGATTGGATTCTCCGCTGTATATGAACTTACCTTTTTATATTTCTCCCAAACCTGACGTCTCGTCATCTATTCAATCCAGAGACTTACCAGCCATAGCCTATTAGCCTTCTTCTCCCATGATAGTTAACCCTTCCCTACTTGGGCAGGGAAACTTGGCCCCATGACTTATTAAAATTTCCCTACTGAGTACGCCCTCTGGTGGAAATTGCCCTTTGATTAGATGCCCCCCTCACCTTTTACAACAACCCTACCTAATGTGCCCTTGACATTACAACAGCTCACCTTAAGAATGGATGAGGGCGTCACAACCTTGTCCTACCTGTCAGTGTGACCTTCACAGTTGATGACACTGCAATGACCTTTCAGCCAGTTGCGTTTCACACACACGTTTGCCTTGTAGATAGTCTTCCACTGCGGGTCGGAACCAATCACAGGTACATCTGCACCAGAGAACAATATCTGTGGTCACTTTTGACCAGCCATATTAGATGACGCACTTTTGGCCAGTTGACTGTCGTGTGTGTGTGTGTGCGTGCGTGCGTGCGTGTGTGTGCGTGTGATGGTGTGTGATGTGTGTGTGTGTGTCTGTGTGTGTCTGTGTGTGTGTGATGTGTGTTTGTGTGTGCATGTGATGGTATGTGTGTGTGTGTGTCTGTGTGATGTGTGTGTGTGTGTGTGTGCGTGTGATGGTGTGTGTGTGTGTGGTGTGTGTGTGGTGTGTGTGTGGTGTGTGTGATGGTGGTGTGTGTGGTGTGTGTGTGGGTGTGTGTGATGGTGGTGTGTGTGTGTGGTGTGTGTGTGGTGTGTGTGGTATGTGGTGGTGTGTGTGTGCATGTGTGTGTGTATATATATATATATATATATATATATATATATTTATATATATATATATATATATATATATATATATATATATAACTGTACATGACACTGCTTATGCATGTTTGAGCCTAAATGTATGTATATTTATATTTGTACTTGTGTATGCTATGCATTCATATGCACGTGAATGTGTACAAGCGTGCATCATGAAGGAAGTCTCAGTTTAGGACATGAAGGATGAAGTCAAAGTAGCGTGGGATGTGGAACAAAGGATGATTACATGAAGAGAGAAAGAAGGATTATGTGGGAGAGATAGAGAGAGTGAGTGAGTGAGTGAGTGAGTGAGTGAGTGAGTGAGTGAGTGAGTGAGTGAGTGAAAGAGTGTGTGCGTGTGTGCGTGCGTGCGTGCGTGCGTGCGTGCGTGCGTGCGTGCGTGCGTGAGTGAGTGAGTGACTGAGTGAGTGAAAGGCAGGCAGGGAGTGGGTGGGCAAGGAGGCAGGCAGATGAGAGACAGAGAGTGATAGAGAAACAGAGAGACAGAGAAGAGACAAGACGAGAAGAGAGACTGCATGTTGTGTGTGTCATATGTGTGACAGATGACTGTGTACTGTCACTCACCCAGTTTAACAGCGTCACACTTGAGTCTCCACAAGTCATTGTTATTGCACAGTTGGCGCCACGTCCGACTCACCTGTGCACAACAATGAGACACGTCAAGATGACACAACAATGACAGACGTCAAGATGACACAACAATGACAGACGTCAAGATGACACAACAATGACATATGTCAAAATGACACAACAATGACAGACGTCAAGATGACACAACAATGACAGACGTCAAGATGATACAACAATGACAGAGTCAAGATGATACAACAATGACAGACGTCAAGATGATACAACAATGACAGACGTCAAGATGATACAACAATGACAGACGTCAAGATGACACAACAATGACAGACGTCAAGATGACATACAATCAATGCACTGAGACGTCAAGATGATACAACAATGACAGATGTCAAGATGATACAACAATGACAGACGTCAAGATGACACAACAATGACAGACGTCAAGATGACACAACAATGACAGACGTCAAGATGATACAACAATGACAGATGTCAAGATGACACAACAATGACAGACATCAAGATGACACAACAATGACAGATGTCAAGATGATACAACAATGACAGATGTCAAGATGACACAACAATGACAGACGTCAAGATGACACAACAATGACAGACGTCAAGATGACACAACAATGACAGACGTCAAGATGACACAAAACAGACTTTTACTTCATAGTTCAGTGGCTCAGGGGTGGAGCATCGGACTCGCGACTAAGAAGACCTGGGTTCAAATTCGATGCTGCCGTGTAAAATATGGGCAATTTTTTTCACTCTACATTGCTGCAGTTCGCTCAGCAGTATGAGTGCCTACCTGGCTATAGATAGTGGTGAACACATGTGTATGGGTATTCTTCACGAATTAACTGATGCATGGCTGAAAGCTTCCCAGAGAAGCTGAGATGGTGTTAGATTGAACGGGTCTGCCAGGGAATAAAACACTTTGAACAATCCTGAGGATTTGATACTGTGCTATATAAGAACTTGCGTTTACTTTTAAATTTCCATCTTTTAATGGTAATCCACTGTATGCAACTAAGCTAACCATGTCAGGTTTATAAAACACAGAAATGTGACGACTGGCTGAAAGACAAGTTTGTCAACTACTGGACATGTAGCAAGTATCTAAAGAAACTGTGATCTGTGACATAGTCAGATGAGCAGTTAAATGACAGCTCTAATATGTCACTCTTTATCTACACACTATGACTGCCAGGTGTACAAGAATATGTGAATTTCTTACGCATTCTGTTACATTTTTTATTCCAATTTTGGCCCCACTTTTTTGTCTAACAAAAACAAAGGGCAAACTTGTTGAAGTGACGAAAGCCTCCACCAGGTGAGACACCAGTTAGATATGCCAACATTAAATGTTTTGATTTGAAAAAAGCGGTTACCTGGCTGGCAATGAGGACCTCGCTTGGTGACAGATAGGACAGTATCTTCAAGGCCAGCGTCTCAGGCAGCAGCAGTAGAAAGTCACAGAACTGTCGCACCTATGTCACACACATCATTCAAGATTCACTTCAAGATTCAACACTTTATTGTCTATTTAAAACAGGGCAACACTGGTGAAAACATTATGGCAGCACCAAAATGAAGTAAAACAATCATAAAGATCACTAAAATAAATAAATAACAAATTTATTAAAAATAAATAAATATAACTACACATCAGACAATATTTCATATGTTCTGTTTTAAACAGTTTACTTAAAAAAAGATTATCATTTATTACTAAAATGGACAAGGGAATACATGACTTCCCTAAAGAAAATAATTATAAATGTCGGCAATTCACATGAGATTAGGTCTGTGAGAAATTGATAATGATAACTGTACAGTGATGGTGTAATTTTTCTCTCAGGTGTTCTCCCAAAGGAAGGTGGGCGGGCAGGCTTTTGTTCTCACAGAGGGCCGGAGGTGATCATAACTAGGACAGGATTGAATGGGAAGAAGTTCAGTGGGTTGGGAGATAGAACAAGAGGAGAAGGGAATGAAAGTGTTTGTAAAACGGGAGGAATCTTTAATTTCCAATCATTACATTGAGCTGTCAAAGTCGACAATCCTGTTGGTGAGCAAGACACAAGAAGACAAGGAAACTGTAAAAGGAAAAGGAGACAGTACAAATGTAGGGGAAAAGAGGGAAATTCAGTCAGTGTTCAGAGATCCTGACAAACGCCACATACACATATCAAACACACAGCAACGGTAGTGTCTGAAGACATTCTGGCTCTGGCAGAGTCCTGGTCTAGCAGCTACTTGACTCTGGTTGCCCCCACCCTTGCTACAGAATTCAGAGGAAATGAGAGGGTAGCTCCCACTTAAAGCACACCCAGGAGGGATACTTTTGGTGGGAGGACAGGGATGGTACAGGAGAAGAAAGATGTCTGGGAAAAAAATGACAATCATGGACCATGCAGAGTTGAGCAGGGTCACAATCCGTCATATTCCACCCCAGGGGAGAGACAGGAGAGAGAGAGAAGAGAGAGAGAGAGAGGAGAGACAGGAGAGAGGAGGGCAACAACGAGTCACAGAAGGAAAGTTATATCTCACCTCTCCCTAGCGTTTCTAACTGGAAAAGTGTGTAACTGTTTACTGAAATGGTCTAAGCACTGAGATCTACTCAACCAACACTGGAAACCAAGTAATCAAATGAGCTCTGAAATGTGTACTTCCCCTGGGATCAAACTGAACACTCATCACATTGCCCTGGGCTAGCAGAAATGTTTGTGAATTAGTAACCTTTGGCTAACACTAGTTACCTGGGCAGGTAGCTATTTTCCACTTATTTGACACAATTAATTATGCCATGCCATCAGTTATGAAATTTTCATTTATTTAAGGAGCACTGTTCAACTGACAAATTTGCATAATACTTCACAATTCAGCAACGTTCACGATAAATGGGCAACTACCAGGGCAAGTGATCTTTCATATGGATGAGTAATATATTAAGGCCACTAGTCCCCAGGCCAATGGGTAATAGCTTAACTTTGGAACCCTAATTACCCCAAAATAAATTACTATAGTACACTATTATTTTGAACAATGCTTTACAATCACTATTTGTGTATCAAATACACACAACAAAACGGCACAGACCAAGTCATCTTCTGCAAGTTGTGTACTCACAGACAGAAGACTAGAGATGTAATACTGCTGTCTAGGGTCCAACTTCAACAGCAGTTTGTGGAGAAATTCATTTCGCTGAGGTTCTGAAATGACATAAGACAAAACAACAATTCAATATCCTGAGGTACCACGTCTGTTGTCTCAACGGTAGGTGCATTTTCTTAATTATGGTGATAATTTCACTTTCTAGCGCTTTAATCCCAAAACCAATCGGTACTGCTAATATTTCACGATTACAAAAATAACTGATTACTGGGTACCCCCAGGGGCAGTCGACAATTCAGGTTTCTGACGTTTGGACAGTTTATTAATACCAGAAAGATACACAATGGTACTGGTATACAGCACCACATACTACACTGATTGATTGTATTCAATAAAAACATTTAAACAGTGTACAAATGTACATAAAATAAAAACTACAAAGTACATTAAATACAAGAATAAAACAAAAAAAGAAAGCACTTATTTCCACTGTGGGCCTGCGTGGTACACAACACAACATCTGTATCGTGATTTGCTAGGAAAACTGCATTCATGTGAACCTTGTGATGCAATAAACAACCCCTGTGTGTATCGATAAAATCAAGTTATAACATGTAGTATGTGTTATATTTGTAATATGATCTATGTAACATCTTTACACACTATTCTCTCTTCAATGCATGCACGGAAATTACACCTGACAGTTATGAGACATGATATGACCATTCCCTAGTCTGACTGAACACAGACATCCATGAGCAACAGCCTGCTTCATAAAAACAACTGAAATGATTCGGAAAGGTATCTGAAACTTTATGTACCATTATCTGTTCTACTGTTGTTATGTCACTCCAGTCAGTGTAGTCAGTGTTCAAATACGTATCATGTGTCGTGATACGTATCACGTCGCGAAGTAGCTCTGGTCTTAACCTTTACTGTTCCAGATGGCCGGAAATGCTGGCTACGTTATTATATAGTACCCAGTCTTTAGACATGCTCAGTTCTCTTCACCCCCTAGCAGACACGTGCTCAGTTCTCTTCACCCCCTAGCAGACACGTGCTCAGTTCTCTTCACCCCCTAGCAGACACGTGCTCAGTTCTCTTCACCCCCTAGCAGACACGTGCTCAGTTCTCTTCACCCCCTAGCAGACACGTGCTCAGTTCTCTTCACCCCCTAGCAGACACGTGCTCAGTTCTCTTCACCCCCTAGCAGACACGTGCTCAGTTCTCTTCACCCCCTAGCAGACACGTGCTCAGTTCTCTTCACCCCCTAGCAGACACGTGCTCAGTTCTCTTCACCCCCTAGCAGACACGTGCTCAGTTCTCTTCACCCCCTAGCAGACACGTGCTCAGTTCTCTTCACCCCCTAGCAGACAGTGCTCAGTTCTCTTCACCCCCTAGCAGACACGTGCTCAGTTCTCTTCACCCCCTAGCAGACACGTGCTCAGTTCTCTTCACCCTGCAGACATGCTCAGTTCTCTTCACCCCTAGCAGACACTGCTCAGTTCTCTTCACCCCCTAGCAGACACGTGCTCAGTTCTCTTCACCCCCTAGCAGACACGTGCTCAGTTCTCTTCACCCCCTAGCAGACACGTGCTCAGTTCTCTTCACCCCCTAGCAGACACGTGCTCAGTTCTCTTCACCCCCTAGCAGACACGTGCTCAGTTCTCTTCACCCCCTAGCAGACACGTGCTCAGTTCTCTTCACCCCTAGCAGACACGTGCTCAGTTCTCTTCACCCCCTAGCAGACACGTGCTCAGTTCTCTTCACCCCCTAGCAGACACGTGCTCAGTTCTCTTCACCCCCTAGCAGACACGTGCTCAGTTCTCTTCACCCCTAGCAGACACGTGCTCAGTTCTCTTCACCCCCTAGCAGACACTGCTCAGTTCTCTTCACCCCCTAGCAGACACGTGCTCAGTTCTCTTCACCCCCTAGCAGACACGTGCTCAGTTCTCTTCACCCCCTAGCAGACACGTGCTCAGTTCTCTTCACCCCCTAGCAGACACGTGCTCAGTTCTCTTCACCCCCTAGCAGACACGTGCTCAGTTCTCTTCACCCCCTAGCAGACACGTGCTCAGTTCTCTTCACCCCCTAGCAGACAGTGCTCAGTTCTCTTCACCCCCTAGCAGACACGTGCTCAGTTCTCTTCACCCCCTAGCAGACACGTGCTCAGTTCTCTTCACCCCCTAGCAGACACGTGCTCAGTTCTCTTCACCCCCTAGCAGACACGTGCTCAGTTCTCTTCACCCCCTAGCAGACACGTGCTCAGTTCTCTTCACCCCCTAGCAGACACGTGCTCAGTTCTCTTCACCCCCTAGCAGACACGTGCTCAGTTCTCTTCACCCCCTAGCAGACACGTGCTCAGTTCTCTTCACCCCCTAGCAGACACGTGCTCAGTTCTCTTCACCCCTAGCAGACACGTGCTCAGTTCTCTTCACCCCCTAGCAGACACGTGCTCAGTTCTCTTCACCCCCTAGCAGACACGTGCTCAGTTCTCTTCACCCCCTAGCAGACACGTGCTCAGTTCTCTTCACCCCCTAGCAGACACGTGCTCAGTTCTCTTCACCCCCTAGCAGACACTGCTCAGTTCATCTTGCACCTTCCCTAGCAGACACGTGCTCAGTTCTCTTCACCCCTAGCAGACAGTGCTCAGTTCTCTTCACCCCTAGCAGACACGTGCTCAGTTCTCTTCACCCCCTAGCAGACACGTGCTCAGTTCTCTTCACCCCCTAGCAGACACGTGCTCAGTTCTCTTCACCCCCTAGCAGACACGTGCTCAGTTCTCTTCACCCGCGACATGAGTTTTAGAACACGTGCTAGTTCTCTTCACCCCTAGCAGACAGTGCTCAGTTTCTTCACCCCATAGCAGACACGTGCTAGTCTCTTCACCCCTAGCAGACACGTGCTAGATTCTCTTCACCCCTAGCAGACAGTGCTCAGATTCTTCACACCCTAGCAGACACAGTGCTAGATTCTTAACCCGGAATGATTCAAACAGTAGCATCAGGATTCAAACCCAGAAGATTCACAGTGCATGAGGATCTTCAAACCCGGAATGATTCAAACAGTAGCATGAGGATTCAAACCCGGAATGATTCAAACAGTAGCATGAGGATTCAAACCTGAGAATGATTCAAACAGTAGCATGAGGATTCAAACCCGGAATGATTCAAACAGTAGCATGAGGATTCAAACCCGGAATGATTCAAACAGTAGCATGAGGATTCAAACCCGGAATGATTCAAACAGTAGCATGATGATTCAAACCCGGAATGATTCAAACAGTAGCATGATGATTCAAACCCGGAATGATTCAAACAGTAGCATGATGATTCAAACCCGGAATGATTCAAACAGTAGCATGATGATTCAAACCCGGAATGATTCAAACAGTAGCATGATGATTCAAACCCGGAATGATTCAAACAGTAGCATGAGGATTCAAACCCGGAATGATTCAAACAGTAGCATGAGGATTCAAACCCGGAATGATTCAAACAGTAGCATGAGGATTCAAACCCGGAATGATTCAAACAGTAGCATGAGGATTCAAACCCGGAATGATTCAAACAGTAGCATGAGGATTCAAACCCGGAATGATTCAAACAGTAGCATGAGGATTCAAACCCGGAATGATTCAAACAGTAGCATGAGGATTCAAACCCGGAATGATTCAAACAGTAGCATGATGATTCAAACCCGGAATGATTCAAACAGTAGCATGAGGATTCAAACCCGGAATGATTCAAACAGTAGCATGAGGATTCAAACCCGGAATGATTCAAACAGTAGCATGAGGATTCAAACCCGAAATGATTCAAACAGTAGCATGAGGATTCAAACCCGAAATGCTTCAAACAGTAGCATTAGGATTCAAACCCGGAATGATTCAAACAGTAGCATGAGGATTCAAACCTGGAATGATTCAAACAGCATGAAAATTCAAACCCAGAATGATTTTAAAAATAGCTTGATGATTCAAACCCGGAATTATTCAATTGCTCCAGGCTAATACTCTACACTGTTGCTGTTCTGTATTGATTGTCATCTCAAATGACATTGTTGATGAGTGCATGTGTCTGTATCTGTATCTGTATCTGTAACTGGCAAAATGTCCTAGGGACACATCACGCCAGTGCACATGGTGGGTCGTCTGACTTAATTGCTAAAATGTTGGATTAAATTATTTTGAAACGAGTTTAGTGATTTACTTGAGACAGTGTTTGGGGGCAGAGAGTTCCATTCTTTAATTGTTGTTGGGAAGAAGCTGTTTCCAAATATGTTTGCAGAGTATCAAATTTGCAAGAACTGACTGTCATGTTTACGTGAGGATCTGGTGTTGTGTTGGATATAGTGATCTAGCAGGATATCTATAAGGTTATGTTCCATTTCGTATATTATGCTAAGTCTTTTAATTTTTCTTCTTGTTTGGAGGGTGTCTCATTGGAGGTCTTTAAGAAGTTGGGTTACTGTTCCTGGTTCTCTAGAATAGTTTTGTGTACAAAATCTGGCAGCTTGTCTTTTGATTCTTTCTAAGGTTTTAATATGTTTTAGGCAGTGTGGATCCCATGATGCTGACGCATATTCAAGTATTGGTCGGACAAGGGTTGTGTAGACTATAGACTTAATGTGGGTTGGGCATTTATTTAGATTTCTCCTAATGACTCCTAGAGTCTGTTATGCTTTCCTAGTGACTGAGTTGCATTGTGCGGTCCAATTTAATGTATTTGATATTTGTACACCAAGGTAACAATGTGATTGAACAGATTTAAGTTGTTGGCCACAGAAGGTGTAAATATTTGTTGTCGGTTTTCTTGAGGCTAATGTCAATGTGAAGCATTTGGTGGGATTGAATTTCATAAGCCAGGTGTTTTGCCATTCCTCAAGTTTCATTAGATCATTTTGGAGGAGAGAAATGTCATTGTCTGATTTAATTGGTTGATATAGTAGGCAGTCATCTGCAAAAAGGCGAACGTTTGAAGTGAGATTGTTGGGTAGGTCATTCATGTAAAGTAAGAAAAGTAAGGGCCCCAGTACGGTTCCCTGTGGTACCCCTGAGGTGACTTTGATTGGTTTGGATGCTGATCCATTTATTACAACCTGTTGAGTTCTTTCTGCAAGGAAGCTTTCTATCCAAGACGATATTGGGCCTGTGATACCATAGTATTTTAGTTTGTGGATTAGTCTTTTATGTGGAACTTTGTCGAATGTTTTAGTGAAGTCTAGAATGGCCAGGTCCACAGATTTCTTTTCATCTAGATATTTGCTTATGTCATGGACAGTTTGAATTAATTGAGTATCTGTTGATCTTTTTGCACGAAAACCATGTTGGTGGTCAGTTAGGATGTGATGTTGTTCAATGTGTTTCATGATGTGGCTATGAATTATGTGTTCAAGAAGTTTATAAATCACAGGTGTTAAGGATATTGGTCTGTAAGTTCGAAGTTTGTGCCCTGTTTCCTTTCTTGAAAATTGCTGTTATGTTTGCTTTGTTCCAGGCTTTGGGGACTTGACCAGAGTCAACTGATGATTGGAAGATATCATGTATCATTGGTGTTAGGTGGGAGGCATATCTGTTTAGAAACCATGGTGGAATGCCATCTAGTCCTTGCGATTTAGAGGTGTTAATTTTTGATAATTGGTCATGTACTCCTTTAAGTGAAATTGTTAGTTTGGGTATTTTTCCATGTGGGCTGTTGTTCAGATTTGGCAACTTGGAATTTCCTTCATGTGTGAAGACACTTTTGAACTGATTGCATAAGGCTTCTGTTTTTTGTTTGTCATCACTAATTATGTTTCCCGCAATGCTGAGGTCCCCAATACCCTGGTTATCTTGTCTAAGTTTGGAAATGAAACCCCAGAATGCTTTCGGTTTGTCTGTTATTGCAATTGTTAGGAATTGATTTATATAGGACAATCTAGCAAAAGGAAGGTGTTTGTGCATGTCTTTCCTGATGTTACAAAACTCTTGCCAGTCTTCTGGATTTCTAGATAGTTTGCTTTCTTATATAATCGTTTCTTTCTTTTGCACATTATTTTCAAGTCTTTATTGAACCAGGGAAGGTTGTATCTGGAAGTTGTAAGACGGACTGGTACATAGTGTTTCATAATGTTGACGATTTTTGTTGAAACAAGGTTCCATTTGTCATTGACTCTCATGTATTGGTTTAGAGAGAAGTATTCATGTGTGAAGTCATCGAGGGATTTCTGGATGTTAAGGTGGTCAGCTTTATTTCTGATGAAATTTTTTGGTTTAGGGCGATGTTTGCGCTTGGGTGAGATATTTACATCAATGATAACTGTGTTGTGGTCTGCTATGCCGTCTACTACATTTAGTTTCTTTATTAACCCAGGTGTGTTTGTGAAGACAAGATCTAGGATATTGTTGGCATTTCCTTGTTTACGTGTGGGTTCATTGACATGTTGGATTAGTCCATGCTCCTCTACGAGAGAGAGTAGTTTGTTGGCAGCAACTGTACTACCCAGTATATCCACTGTTAGATGTGACATGGTGATTTTCCCAGTTTATGTTAGGAAGGTTGAAATCGCCGGTAATTATGACATTATGTGTGTTTATCTTGTTTCCTAATTTAGACAGAGATAGATCTAGTTCTTCAATTTGAGTTCCTTGAGAGTCATGTGGGGCAAGATAGAAGGTGCATATGACTATGGGTTTCATTCCTTTTATTTCAGTTTCTGTCCAAATGCTCTCACTGTTAGTGTTTAAGTTTGTTAGATGAGTTGTGATGAGATCAGCTTTGGATATTTGGAATACCCCCCCCTCCTCCAGTAGTGCTTGTTTCCCTGTCTTTTCTAAAAACATTAAAGTGTTCTGGGAAAATTTCTCCGTTTTAACTGAGGGATCTAACGATGACTCTGTTGCACTGGGTGGCGTATGTGTGTGGCTGCTGTAATCACTTGGCTACAACTTGGTCCTCAAATTACTTCAGTGCTCAGTATATGGGTGGAGTACAGCATAAATATGTATTATTAATAAGGAATAAACATGAGCCACAAGGTCCAGATTTTACAATTCCGTAAATGGATGTACAAATGAAGCAGGATCCTCACCATTCCATAGATCAATGTACAAATGAAGCAGGATCCTCACCATTCCACAGATCAATGTACAAATGAAGCAGGATTCTTACCATTCCATAGATCAATGTACAAATGAGGCAGGATTCTTACCATTCCACAGATCAATGTACAAATGAAGCAGGATTCTTACCATTCCATAGATCAATGTACAAATGAAGCAGGATTCTTACCATTCCATAGATCAATGTACCAATGAAGCAGGATTCTTACCATTCCATAGATCAATGTACAAATGAAGCAGGATCCTCACCATTCCATAGATCAATGTACAAATGAAGCAGGATCCTCACCATTCCATAGATCAATGTACTAATGAAGCAGGATTCTTACCATTCCATAGATCAATGTACCAATGAAGCAGGATTCTTACCATTCCAATAGATCAATGTACCAATGAAGCAGGATTCTTACCATTCCACAGATCAATGTACCAATGAAGCAGGATTCTTACCATTCCACAGATCAATGTACCAATGAAGCAGGATTCTTACCATTCCATAGATCAATGTACTAATGAAGCAGGATTCTTACCATTCCATAGATCAATGTACTAATGAAGCAGGATTCTTACCATTCCATAGATCAATGTACAAATGAAGCAGGATTCTTACCATTCCACAGATCAATGTACGAATGAAGCAGGATCCTCACCATTCCACAGATCAATGTACAAATGAAGCAGGATTCTTACCATTCCATAGATCAATGTACAAATGAAGCAGGATTCTTACCATTCCATAGATCAATGTACAAATGAGGCAGGATTCTTACCATTCCATAGATCAATGTACAAATGAAGCAGGATTCTTACCATTCCATAGATCAATGTACAAATGAAGCAGGATTCTTACCATTCCATAGATCAATGTACAAATGAAGCAGGATTCTTACCATTCCATAGATCAATGTACAAATGAAGCAGGATTCTTACCATTCCACAGATCAATGTACAAATGAAGCAGGATTCTTACCATTCCATAGATCAATGTACAAATGAAGCAGGATTCTTACCATTCCATAGATCAATGTACAAATGAAGCAGGATTCTTACCATTCCACAGATCAATGTACAAATGAAGCAGGATTCTTACCATTCCATAGATCAATGTACAAATGAAGCAGGATTCTTACCATTCCACAGATCAATGTACAAATGAAGCAGGATTCTTACCATTCCATAGATCAATGTACAAATGAAGCAGGATTCTTACCATTCCATAGATCAATGTACAAATGAAGCAGGATTCTTACCATTCCATAGATCAATGTACAAATGAGGCAGGATTCTTACCATTCCATAGATCAATGTACAAATGAAGCAGGATTCTTACCATTCCATAGATCAATGTACAAATGAGGCAGGATTCTTACCATTCCATAGATCAATGTACAAATGAAGCAGGATTCTTACCATTCCATAGATCAATGTACAAATGAAGCAGGATTCTTACCATTCCATAGATCAATGTACTAATGAAGCAGGATTCTTACCATTCCATAGATCAATGTACAAATGAAGCAGGATTCTTACCATTCCATAGATCAATGTACTAATGAAGCAGGATTCTTACCATTCCATAGATCAATGTACAAATGAAGCAGGATTCTTACCATTCCACAGATCAATGTACAAATGAAGCAGGATTCTTACCATTCCATAGATCAATGTACAAATGAAGCAGGATTCTTACCATTCCATAGATCAATGTACAAATGAAGCAGGATTCTTACCATTCCACAGATCAATGTACAAATGAAGCAGGATTCTCACCATTCCATAGATCAATGTACAAATGAAGCAGGATCCTTACCATTCCACAGATCAATGTACAAATGAAGCAGGATTCTTACCATTCCACAGATCAATGTACAAATGAAGCAGGATTCTTACCATTCCATAGATCAATGTACAAATGAAGCAGGATTCTTACCATTCCATAGATCAATGTACAAATGAAGCAGGATTCTTACCATTCCATAGATCAATGTACAAATGAAGCAGGATTCTTACCATTCCATAGATCAATGTACCAATTAAGCAGGATCCTCACCATTCCATAGATCAATGTACAAATGAGGCAGAATCCTCACCATTCCATAGATCAATGTACAAATGAGGCAGAATCCTCACCATTCCATAGATCAATGTACAAATGAAGCAGGATTCTTACCATTCCATAGATCAATGTACAAATGAAGCAGGATTCTTACCATTCCATAGATCAATGTACCAATTAAGCAGGATCCTCACCATTCCATAGATCAATGTACAAATGAGGCAGAATCCTCACCATTCCATAGATCAATGTACAAATGAGGCAGAATCCTCACCATTCCATAGATCAATGTACAAATGAAGCAGGATTCTTACCATTCCATAGATCAATGTACAAATGAAGCAGGATTCTTACCATTCCATAGATAAATGTACCAATTAAGCAGGATCCTCACCATTCCATAGATCAATGTACTAATGAAGCAGGATCCTTACCATTCCATAGATCAATGTACAAATGAAGCACGATTCTTACCATTCTATAGATCAATGTACCAATGAAGCAGGATCCTCACCATTCCATAGATCAATGTACAAATGAAGCAGGATTCTTACCATTCCATAGATCAATGTACCAATGAAGCAAGATCCTCACCATTCCATAGATCAATGTACAAATGAAGCAGGATTCTTACCCTTCCATAGATCAATGTACAAATGAAGCAGGATTCTTACCATTCCATAGATCAATGTACAAATGAAGCAGGATTCTTACCATTCCATAGATCAGTGTACCAATTAAGCAGGATCCTCACCATTACATAGATCAATGTACTAATGAAGCAGGATCCTTACCATTCCATAGATCAATGTACAAATGAAGCACGATTCTTACCATTCTTTAGATCAATGTACCAATGAAGCAGGATCCTCACCATTCCATAGATCAATGTACTAATGAAGCAGGATTCTTACCATTCCATAGATCAATGTGCCAATGTAGCAGGATCCTCACCATTCCATAGATCAATGTACAAATGAAGCAGGATTCTTACCATTCCATAGATCAATGTACAAATGAAGCAGGATTCTTACCATTCCACAGATCAATGTACCAATGAAGCAGGATTCTTACCATTCCAATAGATCAATGTACCAATGAAGCAGGATTCTTACCATTCCACAGATCAATGTACCAATGAAGCAGGATTCTTACCATTCCACAGATCAATGTACCAATGAAGCAGGATTCTTACCATTCCACAGATCAATGTACCAATGAAGCAGGATTCTTACCATTCCACAGATCAATGTACCAATGAAGCAGCTTGTGTGCGTCTTGCGGGAGACAACAATCGTCACTGGTCTCATAACTTTCTTGCATTTTCTAAATGAAAAACAAACATTATGTTTAACCACATGAAATCTTCCTAGACATAATTTTTTTACTAAACTTGGGTTATCATTCGGAGACGTGTTCTAACTATTTTGGTTATAATTCAGGTATATGTTGCTCAGCCAGTTGCAAATATACTGTCTTAAGCAATTTTAAATCAATGAATAAAAAACATGCAAATTTAGCATGTCTCAATAATGACTCTGGAACCATTTCACTGATATAAAGAGCTTATCACGACAATCTGTCGTTAAGCTGATTCCATGGTTAAACTTAGGGGCTTTATAAATGCAAAAACATGCTCCCATATCACTGAGGATAGCACTTTTTGAAACACTTCTTACAAATTGTCCGAGTGGCATGCAATGTCACAGCAAAGGAGAGAAAATTCCAAAATGCACAATCGGGTTTACGAGGTCATATGAATGCAAGGGGAATGGTTCTCTGGTGCTATCAAATGCACATATCGATGTATCTGATAGATGCCAGTGAAAAGGGTGGAAGAGGCTAATGAAAACCACGGTCCATCACAGCTGTGAGTAAACAGTGACCCCCCACACTAGCATGTTGACAAAATTATTAGTTTCCATCCTCACACACCAGGGGTCACTGCAGCTGGTTACATATGGGTACCAGCTCTAATTTAGCTTTCGCACATCCCTTTAAAAACACCCTCTTTTAACATCAGCCAATGAAATCACCCACGAGGAATGAGGTTGGTCTCTGGCCAAGTGGTAATTTTGGGTGATTTTAGCCTGCTTGATATTATACGCAATTAATTAAAATTATATTGGTGTTGTCACCAGCTGTGTATTTGTCCTCAAATTGGGGTGGGTATTCGCACTGTTCTCACGGATGAGGCAGTAGCGACTGGCAAAGTCAATTGCTATAATTGTATAGTTCAACACGACACTCCCCAGCTTTAGGGAGACGATCAATCAGGGATAGTAACATAGCTCAATGCCTTCTGGCATAATTGTGAGGATGGTACTTTACATTGCCAATCATCAGGAACTGGGAAGTACAAGAGAAATGCCCAATGGACAGTTGCTTATTGAGAGAGCAAAGAGAAGGACAAACCATCTTTGACTGTGTCATTCTGTTGCTGTGTTTCGGTTGCGACACAGCTGCCGTTTGCCACCAGGCGTCGTCCTGCATGTGTCGCCGTACTGGCATCTCTATGAACCTGTGGCAGACAAACTCACAGTGGTACAATGCGTCATAACAGCGAGCTGGTTCAAACATATTACTTAAGTGCAGAGCCAATGTTATTTACAGTCAATACAATTCCAATAGTTTTTTTACGTCCCAATTGCGCTTATGACGAGATATTAATTAATAAGAAAGTCATTTAGGATATATTTACCCCCTCAAGAAACATTTTGTTTATTCCCTGTATAATAGTGTATCTGTGTCCAAAATTAGTCTGAGAAAAACAGTTTCTAGAGAGGTAATTATATACCCAATATGAATACCCCAACACATCATTCAAAGAAAGTCAGTGGTTTATCATAAAACCAACACGTTTTCATAACACGTTTGGTTGGTTATTGATTTTAAGTTATTGTTTTATCCATTGATGCTACAATATCAATATAAGACTATTATGAAGTAACATGTGACACAACCTCAGGCAGGGAGAAGCACCATGCAGCCACTGGACTGTGCGTTTTGCCGTTCCATCAAAGATGGCCGTCTGTATAAGTGCATCCCGGGGGGACTGTGTTACCACAGAACCCTCCGTTACATTAGGAAGACTCACGCAGACCCTGTTTGGTGACAAAAAATCTGTTTTATCACATGATTTTATATAATAATTATTATTATTATTACTAGCATCTCCGGGACCATCCCATTAATAGACACGTACACACATCACAATAAAACGTACATGGAATCATACAGTTACAGACAGTGGTGGACATGTGTACGAGCAGTCTTCATGCATTAATTGTAGCATATGGCTGGATGAAGGTGAGATGGTGTCTGATTGAACAGATCTGCCAGGGAAGTAAAGTGTAAAGCACATTGAGCAGTCCTAAGAATTGGATACTGCGCTATATAAGAACTTCCCTTTACTTTGCCTTAGTTAAAAAAGGTATATCATGATAAAATTATACTATATTAAAATAAGAAATACTATTATATATATTAAGTACTTCACGTGTATGAGTTTTTTATATTAAGACAATTATGTATATATAAATAATTGAAGTAAATTAAAAAGTAAAACATTACAATTATTATATAAATAAAATTATAAAATAGTTATATAAATAATAATTCATAAAATACATGATTGTAAGAAAGTCAAATGGCAGTCGTTCCTCATGGAAGTAGTTCAATCTAAATAAATGCGTCTTAATGACAGTCTTGAATCTAGTTAGTGTCTGATTGGCGAATGTTTTCAGGCAAACTGTTCCAAAGTGCTCATATATATATATATATATATATATATATATATATATATATATATATATATATATATATATATATATATATATTTACCTCAATAATACAGCTAGCGCTAGCTTGCAATTAATTATTTGTTTAGGCATAAATCTCAGCCCATTACAGATATACCGGTGTAGGTGGATAAGACAATGCCGAAGCATTGAGTTACGTACATCAACACGGCCTGACCTGTTCAGTCCAGTGGACGTCTCAGATGATGCGAGG
The DNA here is from genome assembly GCA_025642075.2 of Ridgeia piscesae. Taxonomy (NCBI): domain Eukaryota; kingdom Metazoa; phylum Annelida; class Polychaeta; order Sabellida; family Siboglinidae; genus Ridgeia; species Ridgeia piscesae. The sequence goes on from JAODUO010000190.1 coordinate 165,872, forward strand.
GACTGCAGAGACCCAGCGAGCTGGGGAAGTCTCACCAGATTGGTTGGGCCAGTCAGGTGACCCATCAACTGGAGATAGGCACTTTCTGTCCGGTGAATGCGCAGTCGTTGAAGTTGTCTTGAGCGTTTTCTCTGTAGGAAACATTGCAATCGTATTCCAATGTTTTCAGTGGTAGTGAATTGAGGCCATATTATTTTCATACACTCAGGAATTGCCGCATTGGGGTCATATTCTAATGTCATTAGTATTCGTGAACTGTGGATGTATTTTAGTACAGTCAGTAACTGTTTCACTGGGGACATATTCTAATACCATCAGTATTTGTAAAATTTTGATCATATTTTAATTCCGTCAGTAATTATGACACTAAGTAATATTTTATTTTGGATCATTATTATTTGAATTAGTATAACAAATTTATTCAATTCAATTTTTATCACAGTAGTGGCAGTAAAGAATTGAAACAATACCAATGGTAAATTATAAATCAATGATCATCATACTGCTATATTGTTGGAACATAAACAATTATTTTAATAATAAAATATGCAAAATCAATTTAAAAAGTCATATGGACATTGTTAGAACCAAAACGTATATTAAAATCAAACTAATACAGACATTATATATGCATGTTAGTGAAACCCACAAAATTAGTTAAATAATAAATTTATTGATAAAAATAATCTATTGTTACAAACAGAACAAAATAGCATACTCATTGGTAATGTCCAAACTCCTCATTTGCCGAGGACATAATGAAGGAGAACTCCGAGCCCATACAGGAGAATTCACCCTGTAGTATCCAGTAGCATATAGTGAGGGTATCTTACCTTGACGTGTCGGGTGATGTAGGTGCTGATGGGAGGGAAGTAGAGCGGAGGGAAGTGGCAGTTGGCAGCGTACGTGAAGTCTCTGTGGAGTGCCGGCTGAACCACAGTCCACAGGAACCGCAGCTGCCTGTAGCTGCTCCACGTCACAATCTCTGTCACCACTGCACAGCGCTGTAACAAGTACCACATGTATTACTGCTCCAAGTCACAATCTCCGTCACCACTGCACAGCGCTGTAACAAGTACCACATGTATTACTGCTCCAAGTCACAATCTCTGTCACCACTGCACAGCGCTGTAACAAGTACCACATGTATTACTGCTCCAAGTCACAATCTCTGTCACCACTGCACAGTGCTGTAACAAGTACCACGTGTATTACTGCTCCACGTCACAATCTCCGTCACCACTGCACAGTGCTGTAACAAGTACCACGTGTATTACTGCTCCACGTCACAATCTCCGTCACCACTGCACAGCGCTGTAACAAGTACCACATGTATTACTGCTCCAAGTCACAATCTCCGTCACCACTGCACAGTGCTGTAACAAGTACCACGTGTATTACTGCTCCACGTCACAATCTCCGTCACCACTGCACAGTGCTGTAACAAGTACCACGTGTATTACTGCTCCACGTCACAATCTCCATCACCACTGCACAGCGCTGTAACAAGTACCACGTGTATTACTGCTCCAAGTCACAATCTCTGTCACCACTGCACAGTGCTGTAACAAGTACCACGTGTATTACTGCTCCAAGTCACAATCTCTGTCACCACTGCACAGCGCTGTAACAAGTACCACATGTATTACTGCTCCATGTCACAATCTCTGTCACCACTGCACAGCGCTGTAACAAGTACCACGTGTATTACTGCTCCAAGTCACAATCTCTGTCACCACTGCACAGTGCTGTAACAAGTACCACATGTATTACTGCTCCACGTCACAATCTCTGTCACCACTGCACAGTGCTGTAACAAGTACCACATGTATTACTGCTCCAAGTCACAATCTCTGTCACCACTGCACAGCGCTGTAACAAGTACCACGTGTATTACTGCTCCAAGTCACAATCTCTGTCACCACTGCACAGCGCTGTAACAAGTACCACATGTATTACTGCTCCAAGTCACAATCTCTGTCACCACTGCACAGCGCTGTAACAAGTACCACATGTATTACTGCTCCACGTCACAATCTCCGTCACCACTGCACAGCGCTGTAACAAGTACCACGTGTATTACTGCTCCAAGTCACAATCTCTGTCACCACTGCACAGCGCTGTAACAAGTACCACATGTATTACTGCTCCACGTCACAATCTCTGTCACCACTGCACAGCGCTGTAACAAGTACCACGTGTATTACTGCTCCAAGTCACAATCTCTGTCACCACTGCACAGCGCTGTAACAAGTACCACATGTATTACTGCTCCACGTCACAATCTCCGTCACCACTGCACAGTGCTGTAACAAGTACCACGTGTATTACTGCTCCACGTCACAATCTCCGTCACCACTGCACAGCGCTGTAACAAGTACCACATGTATTACTGCTCCAAGTCACAATCTCCGTCACCACTGCACAGCGCTGTAACAAGTACCACATGTATTACTGCTCCAAGTCACAATCTCTGTCACCACTGCACAGCGCTGTAACAAGTACCACATGTATTACTGCTCCACGTCACAATCTCTGTCACCACTGCACAGTGCTGTAACAAGTACCACGTGTATTACTGCTCCACGTCACAATCTCCGTCACCACTGCACAGCGCTGTAACAAGTACCACATGTATTACTGCTCCAAGTCACAATCTCCGTCACCACTGCACAGCGCTGTAACAAGTACCACATGTATTACTGCTCCAAGTCACAATCTCTGTCACCACTGCACAGCGCTGTAACAAGTACCACATGTATTACTGCTCCAAGTCACAATCTCTGTCACCACTGCACAGCGCTGTAACAAGTACCACATGTATTACTGCTCCAAGTCACAATCTCTGTCACCACTGCACAGCGCTGTAACAAGTACCACATGTATTACTGCTCCATGTCACAATCTCTGTCACCACTGCACAGCGCTGTAACAAGTACCACGTGTATTACTGCTCCAAGTCACAATCTCTGTCACCACTGCACAGCGCTGTAACAAGTACCACATGTATTACTGCTCCATGTCACAATCTCTGTCACCACTGCACAGCGCTGTAACAAGTACGACATGTATTACTGCTCCAAGTCACAATCTCTGTCACCACTGCACAGCGCTGTAACAAGTACCACGTGTATTACTGCTCCACGTCACAATCTCTGTCACCACTGCACAGTACTGTAACAAGTACCACGTGTATTACTGCTCCACGTCACAATCTCCGTCACCACTGCACAGCGCTGTAACAAGTACCACATGTATTACTGCTCCATGTCACAATCTCTGTCACCACTGCACAGTACTGTAACAAGTACCACGTGTATTACTGCTCCACGTCACAATCTCCGTCACCACTGCACAGCGCTGTAACAAGTACCACGTGTATTACTGCTCCATGTCACAATCTCTGTCACCACTGCACAGCGCTGTAACAAGTACCACATGTATTACTGCTCCATGTCACAATCTCCGTCACCACTGCACAGTACTGTAACAAGTACCACGTGTATTACTGCTCCAAGTCACAATCTCTGTCACCACTGCACAGCGCTGTAACAAGTACCACATGTATTACTGCTCCATGTCACAATCTCCGTCACCACTGCACAGTACTGTAACAAGTACCACGTGTATTACTGCTCCAAGTCACAATCTCTGTCACCACTGCACAGCGCTGTAACAAGTACCACATGTATTACTGCTCCATGTCACAATCTCTGTCACCACTGCACAGTACTGTAACAAGTACCACGTGTATTACTGCTCCACGTCACAATCTCCGTCACCACTGCACAGCGCTGTAACAAGTACCACGTGTATTACTGCTCCATGTCACAATCTCTGTCACCACTGCACAGCGCTGTAACAAGTACCACATGTATTACTGCTCCATGTCACAATCTCCGTCACCACTGCACAGTACTGTAACAAGTACCACGTGTATTACTGCTCCAAGTCACAATCTCTGTCACCACTGCACAGCGCTGTAACAAGTACCACATGTATTACTGCTCCATGTCACAATCTCCGTCACCACTGCACAGTACTGTAACAAGTACCACGTGTATTACTGCTCCAAGTCACAATCTCTGTCACCACTGCACAGCGCTGTAACAAGTACCACGTGTATTACTGCTCCAAGTCACAATCTCTGTCACCACTGCACAGCGCTGTAACAAGTACCACATGTATTACTGCTCCAAGTCACAATCTCTGTCACCACTGCACAGCGCTGTAACAAGTACCACATGTATTACTGCTCCATGTCACAATCTCTGTCACCACTGCACAGCGCTGTAACAAGTACCACATGTATTACTGCTCCACGTCACAATCTCTGTCACCACTGCACAGTACTGTAACAAGTACCACGTGTATTACTGCTCCACGTCACAATCTCCGTCACCACTGCACAGCGCTGTAACAAGTACTACGTGTATTACTGCTCCACGTCACAATCTCCGTCACCACTGCACAGCGCTGTAACAAGTACCACGTGTATTACTGCTCCACGTCACAATCTCCATCACCACTGCACAGCGCTGTAACAAGTACCACATGTATTACTGCTCCATGTCACAATCTCTGTCACCACTGCACAGCGCTGTAACAAGTACCACATGTATTACTGCTCCACGTCACAATCTCTGTCACCACTGCACAGTACTGTAACAAGTACCACGTGTATTACTGCTCCACGTCACAATCTCCGTCACCACTGCACAGCGCTGTAACAAGTACTACGTGTATTACTGCTCCACGTCACAATCTCCGTCACCACTGCACAGCGCTGTAACAAGTACCACGTGTATTACTGCTCCACGTCACAATCTCTGTCACCACTGCACAGCGCTGTAACAAGTACCACGTGTATTACTGCTCCACGTCACAATCTCTGTCACCACTGCACAGCGCTGTAACAAGTACCACGTGTATTACTGCTCCACGTCACAATCTCTGTCACCACTGCACAGCGCTGTAACAAGTACCACGTGTATTACTGCTCCACGTCACAATCTCCGTCACCACTGCACAGCGCTGTAACAAGTACCACGTGTATTACTGCTCCACGTCACAATCTCTGTCACCACTGCACAGCGCTGTAACAAGTACCACATGTATTACTGCTCCACGTCACAATCTCCGTCACCACTGCACAGTGCTGTAACAAGTACCATGTGTATTACTGCTCCACATCACAATCTCTGTCACCACTGCACAGCGCTGTAACAAGTACCACATGTATTACTGCTCCACGTCACAATCTCCGTCACCACTGCACAGCGCTGTAACAAGTACAACGTGTATTACTGCTCCACGTCACAATCTCCGTCACCACTGCACAGCGCTGTAACAAGTACCACATGTATTACTGCTCCATGTCACAATCTCCGTCACCACTGCACAGCACTGTAACAAGTACCACGTGTATTACTGCTCCATGTCACAATCTCCGTCACCACTGCACAGCGCTGTAACAAGTACCACGTGTATTACTGCTCCATGTCACAATCTCCGTCACCACTGCACAGCGCTGTAACAAGTACCACGTGTATTACTGCTCCACGTCACAATCTCCGTCACCACTGCACAGCGCTGTAACAAGTACCACATGTATTACTGCTCCATGTCACAATCTCCGTCACCACTGCACAGCACTGTAACAAGTACCACGTGTATTACTGCTCCATGTCACAATCTCCATCACCACTGCACAGCACTGTAACAAGTACTATGTGTATTACTGCTCCATGTCACAATCTCCGTCACCACTGCACAGCGCTGTAACAAGTACCACATGTATTACTGCTCCATGTCACAATCTCCATCACCACTGCACAGCGTTGTAACAAGTACCACGTGTATTACTGCTCCATGTCACAATCTCCGTCACCACTGCACATCGCTGTAACAAGTACTGTGTGTAGTACTGCTTCATGTCACAATCTCCATCACCAATGCACAGCGCTGTAACAAATATGATGTGTAACTGTGCCAACTCACAATCTCCGTCACCAATGCAGTGTGCACAGCACTGTATTAAGTACCAAGTAAAAACATGAGTATGGCTGCTCCAATAAAATATTAGACGATGCATATAGTGACTGCTCCATGTCACAATCTCCATCACCACCACACATCACTGTAACAAGTGACATGGAGATGGCTACACATCATAATCTCAGTACCACTATAACATGTACCATGTACGTGTCACTGCTCCACATCACTATCTCCACTGTGACAATGGACATAGAAATGGCTACCCATCACAATCTCTGTCACTGCTGCATATCACTGTAACAAGTACCATGTGTCATTGCTCCACGTCAAAATCGATGTCACCACTGCACAGTGCCATAGCTAGTTCCACATGTCACTTCTCTACGTTACAATCATACACTGTCACAACAAGTACGAACACCATCTCAGATTCTTTGGGAAGTTTTCAGCCACACTACAATTGCTGAACAAAGACCATTCATACACAACCATCCACCATTGTCATCCATATTGCTGAGTATAACGCCAGGTCAATATGTAGTAAACCTTATTGCCCAAATTTCAAACCAGCTGCAGTGTTCAAACTTGGAATCATTTGATCGACAGTCCAACAATTGAACTGTGCTCAATCATACCCCCATACCATTGTTGCCCACAACAACATAATACATCAGTCATATTGTTATTCTTAAATGTACATTTTGTGTATAATCAAAAGGTTACTATAGTATACAATTTTTTTACTTCAACCAATAAAATAAATATTTGTTTATAAATACTTGAAAAATCATGTGAGCAGTTTATTTTAGTTGCTAATCACAACAACAGTTGAACATGACATAAAAATACTGCAATTTCAGTTATACGTAGGATAATTGAAACTACATTATAATATATCGTGGTTTCTCAACCATGTTTTCTCTTTACTTTTATTATTAAAATGTCCAATCTAGTTAATGTATGGGCAACGTTTACAGATCATCACATCAACAATATTTCTTATTAGAACTGTCCATTCTCCCAATAAAAGTCTAACACTTATCAGTGAACACTTGCACACACTGCAAGGCAACCCTGCAGGCTGGTTATTGAATAGCCACTGTAAGAACATAAAGAACTTGAATGGGCACCTGATTCAAAGGAAATTGTGATTGATTGATGAAAACAAACATTTGCTAAACCGCTGAACCCGTGTGAATCCATAATGGCACAAGCTAATAACTTCTCTGTGTAAACAGAACACGTTCTGTGACAGAACTGCAGAGAAGCAACAAGTTAGTAGTCTTGTGGCTTAGTCAATAATGACATGTATGGTTTCACCATGTGTGTAAGTCATGCATGACAAGTCATGCGTGACTTGTCATGCTAAGTTCTCATTTTGTGCCCAGTTCATACAACACAGACACAAAGGATCATTCGGTGCTCAAGTCGTTCAAATACATTGTCGTACGTCTATACATTCAAGGATCACATACTTATTGTCTGTGAACCAATTAATCTACTTCTGGTGAGTGATCAAACATCACCTTAGTGGATCCTCTAAATTTTGAATAGACGATTTCTTTGAACTGTTCCGTACATGTATTGGATTAATCAATACAACTGCCTGCTGATATCACACTTCCTGAAAATACTGATACATTCAGTAGCATATTACTGCCATAATGACTTTGTGCATTGCTTATTCCACATTTTGCTTTGATCCTGGCTTATGTTCAAAGGAACTGTAATTGATTGTAGCCTTTGTAGACGTTCACATATATTACTTTCTTAAAGTTATGTTTGTATGAATGTGAGCACAAAAACTGATGACCAATCATAGCTTTATGTAGAGACCCGTCCACCCGTCATTTGGAGAAATATGGGTGGACGGGTGGTGGACGGGTAAAAAAATGAAGGCCTTGAAAGTGAGTGAAAATGGTGTCATATGTGTGTTTGTAGTCCATTTCAGGTCATCAGACACATTTAAAAGTTTGTAAACTGGCGTAACAGTTAACATCCATGTGTCCACCAAAACATGTGTGACTGGCAATAATTTTATCCTGCATAAAGCCCTGTGACCAATCTACACATACAGTTGTGTGACTGTTGTATTAATTACCTGTATAAGAATATACACATGTAGCATATAAATGTTTCAGCTAAAAATCTATTTAATTAAATTGGATACATGCGATTATGCAATGATATTTAATTACCAATGAGACTCGGTTTTTACTAGATTCCTATTAATCAATTAGTAATCCTCTTCTTAAACATAGAAATTGATTGGAATTTTTTTTTTATTACAACATTGCTAAGTTTTTAAAGGAAACAATGTTGTTCAAACTCAATAAGCCAAACATTTGGTGTTGTTTGATTTTATTTTGTCTATTCTTTGATGATACACCTCTCTACCCACAGTGTTTACAACATGGTACTAACTTCAGTTGTAACTGTGTAATTTGTTACCTTTTTCTCAGGCAAATCAATTGTGGAATGGACTGAATAATCTATATCAACAAGCCCCATTTTGGATTAGCAATGTTTAATTAAAAACAGAGAAATCATTATATGATATTGGACAGAAAATCAATATCACACATTTCATAGGCAATTAATGGTATTGGACTTTACATCAATTACACATTTCATATGCAATTAACTCAAAAGCCTGATCAATGCAGCCAGTTGATGTCAGATGGAGGGAGGTGGGTAACCTAATATCACCAGCATTAATTCTATTCTACAGGAACTACTTGCAAAAACAAATGGCCACAGCTACCTACAAAAACATGAAACAAAATATGAAACTCATTAAGCAATTCCCACTGAAGGCCTTGGATTACATCAGAAAATGACGATAAAAACTCCAAATGGTGTTGCAGTATATCACTTAGCTCGGCCTGTTATTCACCTTGCCATATGGACAGCACCATATCAAGTATGCAGTTATGCCACCACCACAGACTCACCAGTTACAAGGTAATATTGAAATATTATCAACTGCTTTTGATGTGGTCCCTCAATGCTAAGGGTACTACAGTTCCAAACATTCGTTGTGGGTTTGAATTTCTTTGAAATAGTTGTGTAATTGGATGCTTTGAGAGAGAGCTAATTAATTTGTAAATCTCTACGATTGCAGAACTTTAGAACTGTAACAAGAAAGGGGACAACACCATATTGTTCTACTAAACAAAAGCTGTTTAGGCCCAGGCTGTGTCATTGTTTCTGGTACCACTTTAAACAGATATTAATAAAGCACAAAGCTGTATTTGTGGTACTCCATGAATAATTGGTCGACTAACTTGTGTCATGTCGGCTTCCTTACCTTTGCATAATTATTCATTAAGTCTGACTAACATGCAGTAAACATATTAACCTATTTTTATATAGAAGAAATTCACCATTCACATACACACTTCAATTATATAGTAACAGGAGCTACTACAAGTTCAACGTGTAGTATGTATGGAACAGGGTGTAACATCTTTGACATGTTTTCTTTAATAGTTTTGAATCGGTCTGCATAATTGGACCACACATACAGTACCTAGCTAAGGGATGTTCTAAAACTTTTGTTAGAAGTCAACACTGTGTCAGGAAAGTTGGTCATTAGCACGCACACCAGGCAAGTGGATTAGGCTTTTGTTGCTGACATCAAAGCAAATGGCACTGTACGTACTGACAAGTGGCTGAAAATGTTAAAAATAGGCCAGCTGACCTGCAAGCCAATATAAATATGTGAACTTGTGACAGCTTAACTTATTAGCATTATATTTATGTACTTGTAAGTAGTTACAATTTATATACAAGTAGCACACCTGCACACTACCACACACATGCAGATACATAAATAGTACTACAGGACCTATATAATGCTTAAAGAAATATGCACATGGTTTTCTACAATCAGTCATCACTAATTTGTGGCACACCTTTACATATTTACATTAAAACATATTTCAAGTGTTATTACCATATAACTATCATAATATGAATAACATGTAAAATAATCAAAATGAAACCACCCAAACTTTAGAAAATGAGATGATAATTAAAACCAAGTCCACGACAATGAACAATATTGCCACTGCACACAGCAAAGCTTAGCCTTAGGACATAGCCATAAGCACCACATTGGCAAATGGACAAGGTAGCTTGTGGTAACTTGAATCCAAGTTTTTATCTATGTCTACCCGGCTTTAAATACTCTTGGTTCTGGATATTAGATCTATTTAAATTAATTCATGAAATCTCACTCTCACATGCATAGCCGCCGTCAAACTCAACTGTTATTTATGACTAATCGAGTGTTTCGATTAAGTTTAATTGGTCGTTGAACTTGACAGATTTGTTTACCTGTTTGTGGTCCCATAGATCCAGCCAGATGGAAACTTTGTCGAGCTGTCTGTCGAAATCTACGCTTCCAGGGGTAAGCTTTCTCCCGCCCTTGCCCCGCCAGTCGGTTGCCGTTTCGTCCAGCTCGCTCCTACGGCTCAGTGCTAACGACGGCGGCCGTGCGTGTCCAAGCTGCTCCATGGCAAAACTCGTAATTTCACGACTCAGGAGTATGACATGTTATGACTAAATATCGCTGAGGTGTACCATACCATGTCAAAGCAATGGTCTGGTTGAACGCACTGCGTACACTTGTATTGGCACGACTTCAAACACTTTCCGTTAAGCCACGATCACTTTCGCGAGTTCTCTCTGTGGCGCCGTAATCGACGAACCGTGACAGGCACGTGACTAATCGACAGGCGGCAAATGTCGTTAAAATTGCATACTATTAAATGACATAAACGAGAATCAAAATTAATTATCGTTCTGCCATTTGGTGTGTCCATATACTCCTCGTAAAATATTAGAGTAAAATGTAACTTTTGTTGTTATTCCTAAACCAAAAGTAAATGCTGGCCGCATTTCGAACTGATTAGCGGCAGCGTTAGCCGAGAGGATGGCTACCGTTGTTTTGGATAATGGTGCGTACACAGCAAAAGTTGGCTTTTGTGCTGACGCTGAACCAAGGTATGTGTGACAGTAACATATTATACGATGCATAGAATCGCTCAACTTTTAATGCTATTCATGCATGCCATTAGACGCGCCAATCGCAATGTTGGGTGAGCGATAAAAGGATCATATAGAGGGTGGGCAGACAACTCGGCCCACCGACAACTCGGCCCAGGCCGAGTTGTCTTGAGACGTGCGTACGTACGTGCAAACGAACTGATTGGGCAGCTTTAACAGTTATGTTAAAGTCGAATCAGTCACACCCAACGAATTCTTCAAACGTTTATACATATACTAAATTTTAATTTTAATGACTTTCATTAAAAACAAATAATATTCACAAATTAAACAAATTCACGCAAGATAATATCCGTATTGTGTCAAGGAATCGATTATTAATTCGGTTTATAATTAACGTTTATGGTTTATTCTGTTAAATAAACATAAAACACCGCCGCCGCAGATGATTTCGAGTTTCGTGCGAGTTTGTTTTGTTAATTGAATTCTTTACATAATTAAGCTTTCTTTTATTTTGTATCCTAGTGTGTACAGGTACACAATATACACGAGAAGAAGACTGGCTGCTGTAAGACGTTGCTTAATTAATGGTTATACGTCAGAACCAGAAAGTAAAAGATCGGCCATATCTATAGAATTTAACCACTAAATATAATTCACCGAGCAGTCATAGGGGCCGAGTTGTCTCACACTGGTCTCGAGACAACTCGGCCTGGGCCGAGTTGTCCTGGACCGAGTTGTCTGTCATTCATATAGAGGATCTCTGCACGTTGTTTTTGTTGATAGAATGTAACATTTCTTTCTCTGTATGTGGATCTACAGTTTTGCACCTGTCCAGTTGAATTTTTGCATGCAATCTGGCAGACCCATTGGGACGGTTCGTATATTTTAACATCACAAAATTGTCTGGGGCTTGGTTTGGTGGTGGAACACTGGGAAACCCAGTCCCAGCAAATAACGACCCGTGAGTTCACATGTTCTGTAAGTGAATTCACGAGTTCAACTGGCTCAATTCATGTGTTTCCGTACATAAATTCATCTGATTCTGCGAACAAATTTGGTATGGCAACACGTGTCTACTGTGAAATCGCGAGCTTTTCACGTTATGACACGTACCAGTGAAACCATACCAGTTCTGACCCAGTACGACTTATGTCAAATTCGTTCAAAACTGGTGACAACAGACAGAACACGTGTATTCACGTGAATACACATGAAAGCATGTACTGGTGGAGCGGTACCAATTATGAACCAGTATGACACGTGCCAACTGGTTCAGAAATGGTTCCATGTTTGCTGGGATATTATATTTCATAAGGATGTACGTGGTCGTGTACATATTTTTCATTGTAAAGATAACTAAAAAAGATTTTCTACAACTGTGTCCAGGGGTATAACTACCCACTAGTCCGCTAGTCCATACACTAGTAAAGATAAGGGCGGACTAGTAATAAACCTGCCTAATAACTAGTCCGGTTGTCTAGTAAAGTTCAATGTGTCATCCAACCCACTCTACATAAATAAATCAATCAAGTCTTTTTAGTCACAGTGTCCCTAACCGGTTGATCCTTTCTCTGTGCCAGGGAAATAAAAAACCTGCTGTGTGGTCTCACTGAGCTGAGATCTTGTTTTCCAAAAGGGGCACCTCTTCACAGTGCAGGATGATCAATGAAATGATCTTGGGCATTAACTGTGATTACAGTGAAGAAGAAGAAGAATACAAAATGGTACCATTTCTACAAAAAGTACCACAACAACAATAGAAATGACTCTTAACACAATGCTTCACAAAATATGCTACAGCATCACTGTTTTATGTTCATTGGATAACTGGTTAAACCTTTACTTTGAGTTGATTGTGTTATCTTTTTATATTTTTATTTTTATTATATATAATAATATGTATATATATGTAATTATATATATATATATATATATATATATATATATATATATATTTTATATATATTCAATTTAACCATTAAAATGCAGTTTCAAAAGAAATAATGTGTATTTTTGTATTAGGTCTTGGAGGCACGTTTGTCCCTACCGGTATTTTAGCCATATTTTTCTTAAGCACACAAGGCCAGTAGTACCTTCCATGAGCAGCTGGTGACATTATATTTAATGCTAAGATGGTTGCCTTAATAAAGTAGCAAACTATACAGGGTTTTTTAAGTAAGCAAGTACTTAACAGTAAGTAATTGCATAATGCTAAGTAGCCTTCAGAAACACTCGGGCCGCATTGCTGCTTAATCTTAGCTTACATTAGAAGGAATTTACAGTACACAACTTGTAATCTCCAAATAAAGAATTGTAGTTTCTAAAGGGTAGGCATTAAAGGGGTATTTAGGTCACACCTGATGTTTCCATGTAGTAATCAGTTCATGTTTGTGTTAAGAAATAATCCATCTGGAGGCCAGTTCGATTTACAAAGATAAGTAGTGTGGGCAATCATAGGAGTAAATGCTAGGTTTTGGTGATTGAATTGGTGTGCCGACCTGTTAATTGGAATATTCAGATAGAGCTTGTTTTGAGCAGTACGCAGCATGCCCGAAAATCTGCCCGCATTTAAAGGTAGATATTTCACTACAATAAATCTAGAAAGTGTCACACTATAGCTGTATGTAGAGACCCGTTCACCCACAAGGCTTTATGCAGGATAACATTTTTGCCAGTCACACATTTTTGGTGGACAGATGTATGTTAACTGTAAAACCAGTTTAGAAACTTTAAATGTGTTTCACGACCTGAAATGGACTACAAACTCACATGTGACGCCATTTCATTCATTTCAAGGCCTAACTGACAATATCTATGGTTTTGGAAGATCTTTTTTGCGCCTTCATTTTTTACCCGGCCACCCATATTTCCACCCGTCCACAACAACTTTTACCCATCCAAATGATGAGTGGACAGGTCTGCATAAAGCTACGTTCATCCATCATTTGGACAGGTAAAACACCTTATGGACGTATAGAAATATCCCTGGATGGGTACAAAAATAAGAATCAGAAAAAAGGTTTTCCAAAATCATATATATTGTCAGTTAGAAATGTGTTGTCATGCGTGTGTCTGTACTTGATTTCAGATCATAATCACACAGCTCAACCTAGGCTTGGGGTATGTGACTTAACATGTAATTGTCTACCAAAAAAGTGTGACTAAAATTATTATCCTGTGACACATTTCAAATAATGTTGATGGCACTCAGATTAATTAACCCATTGTTTAATCCGTATTGATAGTGTTTAATAAAGTATACCGTATAGTATTTGCATATTAATTGCCCCCGTTGTATATAATAGTCAATATTGGCTTCTTTACGACGTATCCCATTCAGGTGATCTGCAGAGTACCCCCAGGGTACATGCAGACTACTTAACAAACAAACCCTCCTGAATTAAATAACTGACAATGCAAGCAACATAACATAAATACTGCCACCCCAGTTATTAAGAAAACAAGGTACTTCTTTCAATACATTTTTCTATTATGATACATAATGTTCCTTAAACTACTTAGTAAGTCGTCTCATTTTCCCAATGAAACTGTAGTACCCTGATAAATCCTCCACTGTATCACCTGTATGCATTTATGATTGATATTTTATAACAATCATTCCTCTGAGTCAAAATATATGGTTTTAATAGCATAGTTTGCTGTCTGGTTAACACAATTTTATATTTCTATATGACACTGATTTTCTAACTACAGGCTGATCCCCAATTGTGTGATCAAGGCGAAGACAGTGCGCAACCGCGTGTTTATTGGGGACCAAGTGGATGACTGCAAAGACCTCTCAGGACTCTTTTATTTACTCGCATTCCAAAAGGTATTACACTTGGTCGTATTACAAAAGGTATTACACTTGGTGGTATTCCAAAAGGTATTACACTGGTGGTTAGGTATTACACTTGGTGGTATTAAACACTTGGTGGTATTACACTTGGTGGTATTCCAAAAGGTATTACACTGGTGGTATTCCAAAAGGTATTACACTTGGTGGTATTCCAAAAACGGTATTACACTTGGTGGTATTCCAAAAGGTATTACACTTGGTGGTATTACACTTGGTGGTATTACAAAAGGTATTACACTTGGTGGTATTCCACAACACGGGTTATTTTTCACTTGGTGGTATTACACTTGGTGGTATTCCGGGTATTCATTGGTGGTATTACATTGGTATTACACTTGGTGGTATTACACTTGGTGGTATTACACTTGGTGGTATTACACTTGGTGGTATTACACTTGGTGGTATTACACTTGGTGGTATTACACTTGGTGGTATTACACTTGGTGGTATTACACTTGGTGGTATTACACTTGGTGGTATTACACTTGGTGGTATTACACTTGGTGGTATTACACTTGGTGGTATTACACTTGGTGGTATTACACTTGGTGGTATTACACTTGGTGGTATTACACTTGGTGGTATTACACTTGGTGGTATTCCAAAAGGTATTACACTTGGTGGTATTACAGGTATTACCTTGGTGGTATTACACTTGGTGTATTACACTTGGTGGTATTACACTTGGTGGTATTACACTTGGTGGTATTACACTTTGGTATTACACTTGGTGGTATTACAAAACTTGGTGGTATTACACTTGGTGGTATTACACTTGGTGGTATTACACTTGGTGGTATTACACTTGGTGGTATTACACTTGGTGGTATTACACTTGGTTTTGGGGATTACACTTGGTGGTAAAATTTCACTTTGGTTTTGGGGATTACACTTGGTGGTATTACACTTGGTGGTATTACACTTGGTGGTATTACACTTGGTGGTATTACACTTGGTGGTATTACACTTGGTGGTATTACACTTGGTGATATTACTTGGTCGTATTACACTTGGTCATATTACACTTGGTGGTATTACTCTGGGTCGTATTACTCTGGGTCGTATTACACTTGGTCGTATTACACTTGGTCGTATTACACTTGGTCGTATTACACTTGGTCGTATTACACTTGGTCGTATTACACTTGGTCGTATTCTTTTAAAATGCAAAATATAGTGTGTAGCTGGTTTCTGTTTGGTTTTGTTGAATGACCGTAAAGACCTGTCAGGACTCTTCTATTTATTTGTAGTCTAAATGGTATTACACTTCATGGTGTTCTATAAAATTGTAAAATATAATGTGTAGCTGGTTTCTGTTTGATTTTGCTTGGCTTGGCTTGGCTTGGCTTGGCTTGGCTTGGCTTGGCTTGGCTTGGCTTGGCTTGGCTTGGCTTGGCTTGGCTTGGCTTGGCTTGGCAACTGCATAGACTTCTCGGGACTCTTTTATTTGCTCGCATTCCAAAACGTATTACACTTGGTGGTATTACAAAACGCATTACACTTGGTGGTATTACAAAAGGTATTACACTTGGTGGTATTACAAAAGGTATTACACTTGATGGTAATTTTTTAAACATGCAAGATATAGCATCTAGCTGGTGTCTGTTGATTTTGTTGGATGACAGCAAAGATGTCTCAGGACTTTTCTGTGTGCTCATATTCCAAAAAGTAATACAATTTGTGATATACTGTATATTCTTAAAACTGCAAAATATCATTTTTAGCCAATTACTTTTATTTATTATATTAAGTTGCTAAAGTTTATTTCATAAATGTCAATTTTGTTGCAGGGCTACTTGGTTAATGGTGAAATTCAGAAGAAGGTCTGGGACTACATCTATGGCAAGGACGTCTTGAAGGTATACTACAGAGTACAAAGCAGAAACACAGACGTCTAAGAAAGGTTTCAAGGCAAAATGTGATAAAATGCTATTTGTGAAATTTTGCCAAAACATGGAATAAATATTTGTTCCAGTGTCTGAGCGTGTATGTCAAAATCTATGTTAAGCGAGACCATAATATAGTCCCCATAAATCATGGGCATGAAAGAGTTTTGTTTCTAACAGTGTCTTACTTAGTTCCGTTCGTACTTTGCTGTGATTGTAAGGAATACACCTTTTTGATAAAAGCAACATGGATACAGTGTGTGTGTGTTGCATTTTAATAAAATGTATAATGTTACATTTCAAATGTCAAATTTGCAGTAAACATTTCAGCCTTTCTTATCTCTTTTAGATTCTTATGATTCTTAGATTCCTAAAATTGTATTCATCATTTTATGTAACTCTACGGATGAAATACATTGGGTTGTTTCTAAAAACCAGAATTAGGGACGTATTGCTTTAAAACCTTTCCTACGTCAGCAGGAAATTTTACCCATATAATCATAATAATGAATGCATAGTTTTATGATTCCTGCATCCTTACTAGGTCACACCTATTTGTATCATGCCAATACAAGCATGCTCCAAATAGGAAGTCTTATCTGTGACATGTAACATGTTAGCATGGCACAATGACAAAAGATACGTATACATTGTTTATGGTTAAAGGGCTCACTTGAGCTGCAAACTTACTATATAATGCCAAGATGCAAATTCGCATGCTCTTGTCCAAAGTCTGGTGATGAATCAGCTTCATACAAGATGGCGTTGTCACCATCCGCTGGGTGAATGAGATTAGACATTCTAAAAGTTATGTTCACTTGTACTGCTGTTATCTAATGGACCTATGTACAATTTCAGTCCCAAACTTGTGCAGTTGATGGAGAAAAAACAACGGAGGCCCCACACTTGTGAAAGTGATGCCTACGCTAAATATCAATTTGTCATTTATGGTCCAGGTTGACTTCAACGAGACGGGCTTGGTGGTCACTGAGCCGTATTTCAATTTCACATCCATCACAGAAGCAATGACAGAAATTTTCTTTGAAGAATATCAGTTCAAGTCCATCTTCAAATGCAATCGTAAGTTACCACTGTCATTGTGAGTCGAAGACAAAAATAAGTCATAAAAGTAAATTTTTTAGCAGCTAATATATCCAGTAAGCCAACATTTCCTGCATGGATTTCTCACAACTTTGTCTTTTGTTTCTGTCATAATGAAAAACATTTGAGGACATAATTTCAACAGCTTATGCAATAGAATTAGAATATCTCATTTTAAATGTGTTCGGCAATAATGTTTTATGGCTTGAGGGACACTGTTGCTAGGCAACTGGTCATGTGATAGGACAATTATAGTGGAATCAATAATTTGTTTTCAAGATATAAATGTGAATGTTGCATGTAAAGGAGGATAACAGTGGTTGTGTTTTATGTGAGTGACTTACTGGGGAGTAGTTTTTGTTTGTGTGTTTTTGCATGGTTGTATGAGTGACTTAGTGTTTTTGTGATTAATGTGTTTGTGTTTGATCTGAGTGACTTAGTGTTTGTGTGATTGACATGAAAGACTTGGCATTTGTGTGATTGAAGTGTGTGACTGTGACTTAGTGTTTGTGTGATTGACATGAAAGACTTGGCATTTGTGTGATTTATGTGTGTGACTGTGACTTAGTGTTTGTCTGATTGACATGAAAGACTTGGCATTTGTGTGATTGAAGTGTGTGACTGTGACTTAGTGTTTGTGTGATTGACATGAGAGACTTGGCATTTGTGTGATTGAAGTGTGTGACTGTGACTTAGTGTTTGTGTGATTGACATGAAAGACTTGGCATTGTGTGATTAAGTGTGTGACTGTGACTTAGTGTTTGTGTGATGACATGAGAGACTTGGCATTCGTGTGATTTATGTGTGTGACTGTGACTTAGTGTTTGTGTGATTGACATGAAAGACTGGCATTTGTGTGATTGAAGTGTGTGACTGTGACTTAGTGTTTGTGTGATTGACATGAAAGACTTGGCATTTGTGTGATTGAAGTGTGTGACTGTGACTTAGTGTTTGTGTGATTGACATGAGAGACTTGGCATTTGTGTGATTTAAGTGTGTGACTGTGACTTAGTGTTTGTGTGATTGACATGAGAGACTTGGCATTTGTGTGATTTATGTGTGTGACTTAGTGTTTGTGTGATTGACATGAGAGACTTGGCATTTGTGTGATTTATGTGTGTGACTGTGACTTAGTGTTTGTGTGATTGACATGAGAGACTTGGCATTTGTGTGTTAAGTGTGACTGACTTAGTGTTTGTGTGATTGACATGAGAGACTTGGGGATTTGTGTGATTTGTGTGTGTGACTGTGACTTAGTGTTTGTGTGATTGACATGAGAGACTTGGCATTTGTGTGATTGAAGTGTGTGACTGTGACTTAGTGTTTGTGTGATTGACATGAGAGACTTGGCATTTGTGTGATTGAAGTGTGTGACTGTGACTTAGTGTTTGTGTGATTGACATGAGAGACTTGGCATTTGTGTGATTGAAGTGTGTGACTGTGACTTAGTGTTTGTGTGATTGACATGAGAGACTTGGCATTTGTGTGATTGAAGTGTGTGACTGTGACTTAGTGTTTGTGTGATTGACATGAGAGACTTGGCATTTGTGTGACTATGTGTGTGACTGTGACTTAGTGTTTGTGTGATTGACATGAGAGACTTGGCATTTGTGTGATTTATGTGTGTGACTGTGACTTAGTGTTTGTGTGATTGACATGAGAGACTTGGCATTTGTGTGATTTGTGTGTGTGACTGTGACTTAGTGTTTGTGTGATTGACATGAGAGACTTGGCATTTGTGTGATTTGATGTGTGTGTGACTTAGTGTTTGTGTGATTGACATGAGAGACTTGGCATTTGTGTGATTGATGTGTGTGACTGTGACTTAGTGTTTGTGTGATTGACATGAGAGACTTGGCATTTGTGTGATTGAAGTGTGTGACTGTGACTTAGTGTTTGTGTGATTGACATGAAAGACTTGGCATTTGTGTGATTGATGTGTGTGACTGTGACTTAGTGTTTGTGTGATTGACATGAGAGACTTGGCATTTGTGTGATTGAAGTGTGTGACTGTGACTTAGTGTTTGTGTGATTGACATGAGAGACTTGGCATTTGTGTGATTGAAGTGTGTGACTGTGACTTAGTGTTTGTGTGATTGACATGAGAGACTTGGCATTTGTGTGATTGAAGTGTGTGACTGTGACTTAGTGTTTGTGTGATTGACATGAGAGACTTGGCATTTGTGTGATTGAAGTGTGTGACTGTGACTTAGTGTTTGTGTGATTGACATGAGAGACTTGGCACTTGTGTGATTGAAGTGTGTGACTGTGACTTAGTGTTTGTGTGATTGACATGAGAGACTTGGCACTTGTGTGATTGAAGTGTGTGACTGTGACTTAGTGTTTGTGTGATTGACATGAAAGACTTGGCACTTGTGTGATTGATGTGTGTGACTGTGACTTAGTGTTTGTGTGATTGACATGAGAGACTTGGCATTTGTGTGACTGATGTGTGTGACTGTGACTTAGTGTTTGTGTGATTGACATGAGAGACTTGGCATTTGTGTGACTGATGTGTGTGACTTAGTGTTTGTGTGATTGACATGAGAGACTTGGCATTTGTGTGATTGAAGTGTGTGACTGTGACTTAGTGTTTGTGTGATTGACATGAGAGACTTGGCATTTGTGTGATTGATGTGTGTGACTGTGACTTAGTGTTTGTGTGATTGACATGAGAGACTTGGCATTTGTGTGATTGAAGTGTGTGACTGTGACTTAGTGTTTGTGTGATTGACATGAGAGACTTGGCACTTGTGTGATTGATGTGTGTGACTGTGACTTAGTGTTTGTGTGATTGACATGAGAGACTTGGCACTTGTGTGATTGATGTGTGTGACTTAGTGTTTGTCTGATTGCATGAGGACTTGGCATTGTGGGATTTATGTGTGTGACTGTGACTTAGTGTTTGTGTGATTGACATGAGAGACTTGGCATTTTGTGATTTATGTGTGTGACTGTTTACTTAGTGTTTGTGTGATTGCATGAGAGACTGGCATTGTGTATTTATGTGTGTGACTGTGACTTAGTGTTTGTGTGATTGACATGAGAGACTTGGCATTTGTGTGATTGAAGTGTGTGACTGTGACTTAGTGTTTGTGTGATTGACATGAGAGACTTGGCATTTGTGTGATTGAAGTGTGTGACTGTGACTTAGTGTTTGTGTGATTGACATGAGAGACTTGGCATTTGTGTGATTTAAGTGTGTGACTGTGACTTAGTGTTTGTGTGATTGACATGAGAGACTTGGCATTTGTGTGATTTATGTGTGTGACTTAGTGTTTGTGTGATTGACATGAGAGACTTGGCATTTGTGTGATTGATGTGTGTGACTGTGACTTAGTGTTTGTGTGATTGACGTGAGAGACTTGGCATTTGTGTGATTGAAGTGTGTGACTGTGACATAGTGTTTGTGTGATTGACATGAGAGACTTGGCATTTGTGTGATTGATGTGTGTGACTGTGACTTAGTGTTTGTGTGATTGACATGAGAGACTTGGCATTTGTGTGATTGATGTGTGTGACTGTGACTTAGTGTTTGTGTGATTGACATGAGAGACTTGGCATTTGTGTGATTGAAGTGTGTGACTGTGACTTAGTGTTTGTGTGATTGACATGAGAGACTGGGCATTTGTGTGATTGAAGTGTGTGACTGTGACTTAGTGTTTGTGTGATTGACATGAGAGACTTGGCATTTGTGTGATTGATGTGTGTGACTGTGACTTAGTGTTTGTGTGATTGACATGAGAGACTTGGCATTTGTGTGATTGAAGTGTGTGACTGTGACTTAGTGTTTGTGTGATTGACATGAGAGACTTGGCATTTGTGTGATTGAAGTGTGTGACTGTGACTTAGTGTTTGTGTGATTGACATGAGAGACTTGGCATTTGTGTGATTGATGTGTGTGACTGTGACTTAGTGTTTGTGTGATTGACATGAGAGACTTGGCATTTGTGTGATTGAAGTGTGTGACTGTGACTTAGTGTTTGTGTGATTGACATGAGAGACTTGGCATTTGTGTGATTGAAGTGTGTGACTGTGACTTAGTGTTTGTGTGATTGACATGAGAGACTTGGCACTTGTGTGATTGAAGTGTGTGACTGTGACTTAGTGTTTGTGTGATTGACATGAGAGACTTGGCACTTGTGTGATTGATGTGTGTGACTTAGAGTTTGTCTAATTGATGGGACTCTGTGGGAGTCAGTTAGTGTGTATGTGAGTTATGTGATTGTGTGATTTGTGTGACTGAGTGTTTTGTGTGTCACATGTTGCAGCCAGTTTCCTCAGTCAGTTCCAGAGACAGCAGTCTCAGTCTCAGTCTCAGTCTCTGTGCTGTCTCGTCATTGACTCTGGCTACTCCTTCACCCATATCATCCCCTACTACAAAGGCAAGAAGATCACGGATGGTGTCCGCAGGTCTGTCTTGTCACATCATTCTTCAAAACACGGTTGCTTCAAATGTTCTAAAGTACTTGTTTTTAATTCATCAATAAAATCTATAAATCTGATTATCAATAAGTTTTAAGTTATCAATGATATAAATAAATACTATTTATATTTTAATGTTTGTAACCATTTTTTTATTTTAGTAGGTCTAATTTTTTTATTAAACAATAAATTAATTTAAGTTAATATTTATTTATTTATTTTATAAGTGACAAAATTGTGTAACCTTGTCACTACTCTCACAACCAGTGTTAATTTATGGAATAATAGTCTGTGACTACCTGTGTAATTAACAATGTTCTCTCCTTTGAGAAATCTTGTGTCTTTAGGCTTCCAAATATATAGAGTCATTATGGTAGTCAACGGTGACATGAACAGTGAATCACAATTTAACATCTTGCTTGTTTTATAATTCTTATACTGTTTTCAGTTATTGTGTTTACCCAGTATTCAGACACTGAGTTTTCATAGACCCTGACATTTTACCCCCAACATTTGTATTGCATGATCAGCTGATAATTTAACAATTTTAGGTGTCTGAATACATATAGTTAGTATATTATGACAAGAAGTAAGTATTCACACAACAGTGATGTTAATGTCATTATAAATGTTGTGTATCTGTCAGATAAACTGATTATCTAAATTTCATTTGCACAAGACATTTAGACACGCAGTTGTCCAAAAAGTGTTGTAAAACCAAGTGACTTAACAGCATTGTTATAAATAATTAGATACATGTGTTATATATAATTATATACATGCAATATTTTACATTACATTCAAAGCAACACAGGAACTTTGCTTCTTTTACAATGTGTATCCAAGAATACGTGTCAAATTCAAAATTATTGCACTAATGCATATTCATGTGTCACTCGTGTCATTATAGGTTGTCATAATCACATTTCAGAATTAACATTGGTGGGAAGGTTCTCACAAACCACCTGAAAGAAATCATCTCATACAGGTAAATATTTAGAATGTTTGATTAAATGATATTTAATATTTGGTAAATGTGATACTATTTTTAATAGCTCGATCATACAGATTTTTATGTTGAGATTTTTCTTCGGTAAAATGTAAATATCATTATATATGAGGTGTAACAGACAAACTGGCAGCTGCTTGTAATTTATATTTGGATATTTGTGAAAGGGTAAGTTATGTAGACGTTGACTTGACTGTTTGAGTAATAAGTGTCAGCCACACACACCAAGGGCAGCAGTTGTTCCTATTATGCTATCTTCAATTGACACCCATTCCCATTCTACAGTCACCAATTGTGCCATGACATGTGGCATCTAATTCCTTTAGTTAACTCTGGTGCTGTCACCTGGGGAGTTACTGACAACTCACTGAAAAGTTTTATAAGTAGGCAGTATGTTCCTAGTCTATAGAGGTAGGTGTCGGTAAACTGCCTGTCTTGTGTTTGGTAAGTCTGTATCAATGGTCACAGTTTGAAAGGTATGACACTAGTAGCAAGCTCAATTTGTAAATATTACATTCAGTTTTCAAAACATGTATATTGTAGGCAAAAAAACTGACAATGTCATTGAATTGGGGCAGGTTAACACAATACCTTCTGATGGTAAAGGATGTCAAATTTTCCCACATTCAGCTCAGTAACTTCATTTTATAAATTACTATACAGTCTCTGTATTGGTTAATTCCGGGAAGAGACTTACCGTCTCCAGATGGTAAATCAAAGTCCAACAGTACAGGGTCTAGTTACTCATCGAAAGCCTACAATTGTGTAAAGTTACACTAGTTGCATCTCACAAGTGTTCTCCCTAGTTGCTCTTAGCTGTGCCACAAAATTATTTGGCGCAACTTTACGCTAGTTTATTTTTACAGGATGCTCCCGTAATCAGGCCCCAGGTCCGTCGATGTGTCTGTCACATCCACTCTCAACGTAGTTATTTTTAATGTTTACACTGGATATCCTTTGCATTAGTCACAGCTTGGCATTTGAGGAAAAAGAATGTTCAGAAAAGGGAAAAATACAGGGATTCCCCACTGTGACCTAATTAGGTCAATTCTACGTTGATTTAGTAACGCGAATGCTAAATTGGTCTCATGGAACTGGCTGTGAGGTACATCAACTAGTTGCTGTTAGCTATGACCAGTGGACAGCCTAGTTGCACGTAAAGTTACGCCACTTTATCGAACTGGCCCCAGGGAACTAAAACAAATACCGAAAGAGGCGAGTGAGCCTTGGGACCTGGGAGGGGATTCAGTTTCAACGTGCAGTGACCCAAAGTTAGCGTATTGATACAGCGATGTGTCTGCAGACAGTTGATGGTGATGGATGAGACGTACGTGGTGAATCAGATGAAGGAAGACGTATGTTATGTATCAACACAGTTATGGCGTGACATGGACATCGTCAAGTGAGTTCTGTTATGCTTTGAATATGTCTTGTAAATTCGTTGAAACTTGTGGTAAACAGGGGTTGTTATGTAAATCTGTGAAGTCTGCATAAGTTCATAAAATACAAGAATGTAAGCATTATATATATATATATATATATATATATATATATATATATATATATAAATATGGGATTAGACGCCACCACATAGCATAGGAGAACTATTTTATACCATGGTGCCACCTAGTGAATGAAATATGGCGGAAGGGGACAGAACCAAGAATAAATATTGGCAGATTTATGACACCACCCCATATAATAAAAACAGGTTTTCAAAAATCACTGTTAATATTCATAGGCTTCCAAAATTGAATAAACTTATATAATCAACAGCTATAAACTACAGCATAAAAATACTGACTACCATTTTGTAATACATTATTTTGCATTACCGTAATATTACATTATTGTTATTGTAATTTTTCCAAAGTTACACATTTATGTTTCCTATTTCCAGTAACATATTTTTGAAAACATAAATGATGGTCTTGCTACAGAATTATGTGTTATTTTGCTTACTTAGTTCTTAAACGTATGTTAACTCAAGACGCTGTACATAAATACCAAAGATACCGATAAAACGGGTATTACTAAAGCTGACCATTAGTCATGTATCAGTTAACTGCATCTGTTACAGGAAGAAAGGCAAAGAGAACACGATAGTGCGAGACTACATCCTGCCCGACTACACCCACATCAAGAGGGGATACATCAGGGCCCCAGACAACGAGAACGCAGATAAAAACGCTGCACAACAGGTTGAAATTACACTTTATTGGTGGTTCAGTGTCAGACTGTGATTGGTCAAAGCCACCCTCAAGTATACAGTACATTATCACCTAGATATAGTCAGTGACACCAACAGGGTTGCTTTCAATAATCTGTGTTGTCAATGATTGGTTGTTAGATATTTTTAATCAACTACAATCACTGATCATGTCACTTTTATACAACAGACAATAACAACAAATTTTAAATGTAGAATCAAATTTTATTTTTTATTTTCCAGGTTATTCGTATGAACATTGAGAGGTTTTCCGTGCCTGAGCTTCTCTTTCATCCATCTGACATTGGGCTCGAAGAAATGGGCATTCCAGAAGCTATTGGTCACTGTGTGTCCAGTTTACCAGAAGGTCCGTCCTTGATCTGGGTTAAAGCCATTTCATCTTTTCTTTTCAGCCTATATTTGCGATACTTTTATATTGATAAAAATACCTGATTCATTGATGGACATTGCCTGAAATTGTTTTGCGATGGGTTGTGTATGAAATGTTGCATGCAAATATCTTGTGCATTTTAATTGACCACTGGATCATCTCAAAACATCACGTCCAATATCGGATCTATTCTCAACATAAGCCAATAATGGCTGTCCTGGTAATGTCCAGTTTGTCAGTTTTGTAATTTTGACTGAAACACATATCTTATTTGTAACCTCGTCTTTCAATACCCAATGTATTGGAAGAAAAATAATGTAAAGTTTACCAAATACATACGCTTACAAACTCATAGACATTGTCAGGACGTTAGTTTTTAGAATTTTTTTATTTTATCAATATTACTACCTAGTTATAATAAAGCTGTATTTGCCATTTCCAACATGCAAGTACATTTCTTATTTTTAAGGACATTTCTTATTTTTAAGGACATGTACACATAAAGCGCTCTGAGTAGATTGTAACTAGATTTGGCACTATATTAGATTATTTATTTATGTTAAATAGGAATATGTTCTGGCATTGAGTCATGTAGTACCTATAAACAATAAAATGAAATATAATATATATCAAATACTCTTTAAAATGATAAATAAAAAATTAAAACAATTATTATTTTGAACTAAAAAATAGTATATCTTAGATGTCCTTTAAAATGATTAGTACATAAATAAATATATCTAAAATGTCCTTTAAAGTGAAAAATTATCTATTAAAAAATTATTATATTAAGCTAATAAATAAAGACATATTCTAATATTTCTAAAATGTCATTTAAAAAAGAATTATACTAAAAAAATTAATGCGCCCAAATAATATTTAAAAAAAATTATTTACAATTATATTTAAAATTATTATGTTAAGCTAAGATTTCACAATAAAAGATTTAGCGTTCAGCACTATCAATCCACTATTCAGGAACAGGTACACCTATACTCCACACACCTACTGAAGGAACAAATTCACAATTTGATGACTTAAAACCAACTTTTAAAGTACGTCTGTCTGGACTTGCGTAATTTGTGGAGTGCGATTATGATGTATCGGACCAAGAGAACTCGTGGACGAATCCTTTGCATAAAATCAAACTATTGGCACTATCTTTCATTCTATGTTGCTATATTTTACTCAGCTGTATGAATGAATACCTGGCTATAGACAGTGATGGATATTTATGTACAGATAGTCTTCTTGCATTAACTGCAGTGTGGCTGAATGGTTTTCGAGGAAGGTAAGACGGTGTTCAATTGAACAGGTCTGCCACGGGAGTAAAGTGCTTTCTAAGGACCCGACAATGCACTGTGTAGGAATTAATTTTACGTGTTACAGAGATGCAGCCACACATGTATGGCAACATTGTACTGACTGGTGGCAACTGCCTACTGCCAGGATTCAAGACACGTCTGTAAGTGCAAAGTGTTGTTTTTTCTCATATTTGTGGTTATGTTAAAAAAGCTGAATTACCCGAGTCTTATGCCACAAGGAAAGACACCTACAAACATGTTCTACTTTAGTCTACTTCTAGCGTAAAGAGACTACAATGCTTATGGATATGGATAACATATTGATGTCACACTCTGTTCCTAGGCAACCTGCCAGAAACAGCACATGTCACTTCGCAATGACAGCCAGTTCCGTGTCCGTCCCATTGGTGCCTCACAAGTGAAATTAATTAAACACCTCAATTAAGAACTTGTTTATAGGGCGTGCAAGTCTCGCGCGCGAAAACGAGGCTGGGGGCAGTTGGGGGCAGGAGGTCCATATACTCCATGTTAACATATAGGACTTTGTTTTGTTTTGGTCGTAATAATCGAACTGTCCCGAAATAGCGTATTTCAGTTATATTGTTCGAAGGATTATTACAAGCAGAAGCAGTGGAACAATTTGCTGGTGACAATGATCACGGAAATCATGAATTTTAATCGATTATTATGGTGGTTGCCATGGCAATAGCGGCAAGTACTTGTGTTTGGCGATCTTGACTAATAATGAAGAGTGCCAGTTTTCGCGCAGTACAACCTGTTTGGGCCAAACGTATACATGTGATATGATTCTGTGCATTTAGACAACTTGTCAGATATAAGTGCTTATCGAATCCACAACGTACAGCAATGAAAAACGCAAATCCCGTAAAAGACACATACAGCCTAGGCCTAGCATCGTGTCGATTATCTGCACTACGTAAATCGCTATATGTCTATGATAGTGTGGTAAACTCAATATTAAATCGGACATTTAAGATAAGAAACGTATAACACAAGATATTTATGAACTGATTTTCCTAGTATTCATCAGTCAGAAGCTACAACTGTCATCCATCGTTAGAATATTATTCTTGTGTCCAGTCCCCAATTAGTCTCGCTTAGTCCCCAATAAGCTCCAGTCGCGCGGAGTCACGCCTTGTATCATGACCCACTTGCAGACCCTATTGCTTGGATGTGTATCACATTTATTCTCGTACGTATGAACTTGATGGAGCTACACTTTGACACACAGAATGACAGACGGGCAATCCACAATGTTTTGGAATGCAGGGGCAACATTGCTCCGTTATCTGCTGGGCTGTATGATAGTTGATGTCACACAGCATCTGTTGCACTATTCAATTAACTGCTTATTTCACTGTTACAAGACACATAATGACAGCTGAAAGTTTGCTGTAGAAAATATAATTTTTTTTCAGTTATGCTATGATTTACATTAAATTAGAGAGTACATCCTGCAGTTGTTTTATGCATGAATGTTACTGGATGTTTCAGGTATGATGACTTGCGAGCGTTGATCCCCGATGAATATGACTTGCACGTACACTTGCCAGAGAAGTATGTTATCTAAAATATTAATTGTAGTGGTGAAACTGCAAACTGTAATACAGTGCTCTCTACTGAATAGTGTAGTTGATTTCACATTAACATTCATTCTTATATGATGAAATAATCATATAAGTCCTAGGCTTGTATAGGTAGGACAGCTGAATTCTTAGCAACCAAGTTTAACAGTAACGCAATTTTTCACTTAAACAAAAGTGTTAATACCTTCTGCATATTTGAACACTTTTAAAAGCGAAACTTTCTATTTTATCTTATAATTTGTATTAATTACGTTTTAGTTTGAGAAGGACATAGCGCGTTATGAGTCACATGACATCAGCTATATCCCTTTAACAGCAGCAGCAGACGTATATTGTTATTGGTGTTGTCATTCATCCACCCTTCAATCCATCCATCCAACATCAACCCATCAATGCATCCAGCCATCAATCAATCCATCCATCAATCAATCCATCCATTAATCCATCCATCCCTCTATTAATCCATCCATCCATTAATACATCCATCCATCCATCCTTCAATCCAACCATTAATCCATCCATCCTTCAATCCATCCATTAATCCATCCATCCTTCAATCCATCCATTGATTCATCAATCCATCCATCCTTCCATCAATCCATCTTTCAATCCATCCATTGATTCATCAATCCATCTATCCATCCTTCCATCAATCCATCTTTCAATCCATCCATTGATTCATCAATCCATCCATCCATCCATCCATCCTTCCATCAATCCATCCTTCAATCCATCAATCCATCCATCCATCCATTAATCCACCCATCCATCCTTCCATCAATCCATCCTTCAATCCATCAATCCATCCATCCATCCATTAATCCACCCATCCTTCAATCCATCAATCCATCCATCATCAACCAACCATCCATCACCAATCCAACCATCCATCCATCCATCCATCTGTGTCTATGTTGCAGTGCCCAGACGTGTGCGTGGCAGGGCGGTCAACAGCTGTGTAAAGACAACACATACAGCTCGCTGTGTGTCACAAAGCAGGAATATGACGAGCATGGGCACAGCATTTGTGGTGACAAGTTTGACATTTGACACTCGACAACGAGTGACTGCGACGTCACTGGTAGTGCCGAACTACTTTTAGTGAACAGTGTTTGTGTTCCAGCTACAAAATGAACTGGTCATTTTGTATATTGACTGATAACTGACAATGTTTACCAGACTGTAAATATGAACACGTTATGTGATCCTGAGGTTGCACAAACTTGGAAGGTCTGTGTGAATACTTGTAGGATTAGGATGGTCTGAGAGTTTGCTGAGTAACAACATGTTATCTGCTGGTTCAAACTGCCTTCTCCCACCAACCAATGTATGGTATAGGTCTAGTTTGATTCAGAATTGCTATAATCGTCAGTTTGCATTGACATGTTTCATTTCACTGTGGCAGTATATTTCCTCGGTGAAAACACGTTGAGACAGCGTGAACTAATACGACTTCTCTTTTCATTGTGGTACTTTTTATGGCAGCTAAAATGACATCTCATACATTATATACCACAGACAGTCTAACATATCGACTGCTCAAATGTCCGAACAATGCAAAACAACTGAATTCAACAATTCATTGTCTACAAGAATCCATGAATATCGAGTTTGGAAATTTTGAGAAAGGACGTGATCTGAGTCACCTGACAGGCCAAAGTTGATACTGTCAGATCCATTTAATTAATAACTGGACCTGAGACAGCCTTTGACCACGTTAACATCCCAATCATTTAGTTCAACAAAAAATAAAAAAAGTTTCAGAAAACATTTGGCTATTATATTGTAATAGTTTATAACGTATGTTACGATAACATTGGACTTAGGTTCAACTGTGTGTGAGTTTGCCTATGTTTTGAGAGGACCTGATAATGTGGCAATCTGTTCTTTGTATATGGCATTTTATCAGATTAGTATAAGATAGGTTGAGGTAAATATACTTTCAGGATTTTGCTTTAGTATTGCATGGAGCAATGGTGCAGTTTGTGAGTTGAGTGAGAGGTCGTTTGTATAAATCTGCACACTTGTACGAGTGAGATTAACCCATAATAATGTGTGATAGATATCATTGTAAATAAATAAATCGTTGGAATCACATATTGATCAGTGCTTGGGCTTTGAAACAAATTTGTGTTTCTACTCGCTGGTGATAAATATATAACAAGATGGCCACCAATACCAACTCTATTAATATTTTATCCGCGAGTACTTTCTGTCACAACCTGTGTAGTGGCTCACCTGGCTAGAGGCTTCAGACTGTCGCTAAGAGAACCCGGGAATGAATCGTATACTATCATGTCGAACCTTGGACAAATTCATTCACTCTACATTGCTTCAATTGACTTAGCTGTATGAATGAGTACCTGGCTGTAGACATTGGTGGATGTGTTATGAATAGTTCCCAGAGAAGCCACGATGGTGTTCATTTGAACAAGTCTACTGAAGGAGTAAAGTGTAAAACACCTTCATCAGACCCGAGGACTGGACACTGCCCTAAATTAGAACTTACCTTTACTTGCTATGATACTGATATTAATAATTGATTACTTCTTGGCACCCAACACTAGTGCTAGTTTTAGATAAGTTTGTATTTTAATAACTCTATTGTTATGGAATTTCTCTGGAAATGTCTTCAGTTAAGCATCTTTCATTGCTGTTTAATACATTATTTATAGATGTATGTAATAACTGTGTCATCGCTATACTAAGTTATCACAGCAAAATCCAAATCCAAAATGCAACATTGAATCATTAAGGCAATGTTCATTAAATATACACAACTTATGCTGAAGTTAAAAGAAACAAGAATAATATTGAAGCTTCCAATTCAAGGTGTTTTCTGGATTTTTAGATGCCATTAAATATAGACACTGCATGGTTTTGTATATGTTTATTCAAATAAATAAACTACGTCATAAAATAGGTAATAAAATGACTACATAAAATATATAATAAAATAACAACATTATATAGATATTTCACTTATTACATACAAACAGTGGTGTAAGGAAGACCGGCTTGCTTAACCTCTGAAGACAAAAACGTTACATGTGTTTATATGTCGTATAATGTATAAAAAACAATACACATGTGAATAATAATTATTATATGTGCTCATATCTCTTGGAACCTTGCCAAAGTTCAGCCACTATCAAGGCAGAATGCGGTAAAGATTGCCAATAATGAATAATTACCAGTAGTTATGACTTCCAAAGGCAGCGTACTGTGTTGCAAATGTAATCTACAAGCCATGGTATTTTGTAAGAAATTCACTTATTTTGGCGCAAAACATCTGAAACATACAACATTTTGACCAATCAGCTACATGTCTTGGTCATGTACTGAGCCATCACATGTGACACCAGTGTGTGACAAAGACCGACAGCCGATGGGTTGAATCATTATATGTTTCAAAAGTTATGCTCCAAAGTAAGTTAATTTCTTACAAAATAACCAAATCTTGGTGCCATGAACAATACATTCCGTAGGCCATGGTATCTTTATAAATTTTCAGAATATTACTTCTTATTAAAATAAAATAATTATTTAAAATGTTTGCCCCGTGCAGTATTTAAACTATATACTATAAATTTATAACAAGCACACATTGTCTGAATCTGTTGCTTTAGAATTCAAATCCTGGGGCTGTTTTTACTTGGCCAGTGCAAGAATCTCACAGAATCGTTGTCATCAGAAAGTTCATCTTCTTCACAGAAAACCAGCTTCCTTTGTTCACATTTAGTAGCTGCCGGGGTACTTTGATTACCCTGTGGAGTTAACTTAGCTGATCGTTCAAATGAGACATAAGTGTTTGGCCTTGGAAGGCATGCTTTGCAAGGCTGCCGTGAACAACTTCTGTAGTGTGATGTCCAAGCGACCTTGACAGAGGACGTGTGGAGCCTATTCAACAGGGACATAGTACCGTGCGGGGTGGAACTGAATGGGGTTCTCTGGGCGATGTCCTTGCAGGGAGGGGTTCGTCTGATTTCCCGCCCCCTCAGCTCCGAGCCAGGGGTAAGAGGTGTGCCCTGAAAGCATAAGCAGTGTGAGAAAAACAGGTTGATTTAAGTTAATTAATATCTGTCATGGTTCTAAACGTTATCATGCCAAGTGTTCAATACCCAGACAGAGGTATGGAAAATTTGTTTGTAAAAAAACTGGCTCTCAACATTGGGGATTGTGTATCCTTCATGACTCGGAGATCACATTAATGTCAGTCCTGTCTCAATTTGGGACATAAAAAATCACTGAGGATGACAAGCACCCTGGCAGTGACCACACTTATTGTCAGCATAGAAAGGTCAGCTTAGCGATAGCATTCTGAAAAAGAGATTATAAGATTGTAACCACAATATGTGTACAGATTAGTTAGCTACTAGAACATTGCCAAATGCTGGAAACTAGACTCCTTTGAGGGTCAACACCTCAAAGATTTAACCCCACCAAAGTTCACCTCTTCCAATGTTCAGCTTCTCCAATATTCAACACCTTCGGTGTTATGTATAAATGAACTTCTCACAGGGTTCAGTTTTTCATAGTGTTTTACCATGAGACATTGAAGTTTTGTAAACACAACATATTGTGCAGTTTGAATTGTAATTGACAAACCATGTGTCACATAACTCCTTAACATTATATATATATATTTTTATATTAGATATTTTGTTGTAGCTGATGACATAATTTAATTATCTGAGAATCTTGACCTTGTAAACGCATATTTAAAGTGGCTTACATTGAGTAGTTTGATTGCCTGGTGAGAAGGAGAGCCAATGTTTACCCAGGTCTTGCTTTCACCATCCTCGTCAAACATTATTGTCCAGCCCTGAAAACACATCACGATGAGCTCGCAATCAAAGTATACACATGCGCATATATATGTCATGTGAATGACAAGCATAAAACATTTAAAATCCATACAATATTTGTTTAATTATAACAAACTCTAAGGAGTGTTCAAGTTTAATAAATGTACTTGCATCATTACATATTTGGTCTTAGGTCTTAGGTGATTACCTCCAAACAGCCCAAACTTGGGCTAACGCAGGAG
Source organism: Ridgeia piscesae (assembly GCA_025642075.2). NCBI lineage: Eukaryota > Metazoa > Annelida > Polychaeta > Sabellida > Siboglinidae > Ridgeia > Ridgeia piscesae. Next base: position 199,729 of record JAODUO010000190.1, read on the forward strand.
TTGTTCTTCTCTAGAATTTGTGTTTGTGAGCCCACTACAGTTTACACATTTACCCCCTGTGTGGGATCTTTTACTTCCCCTGGCATAGACACCAGACAGAAAGGACCACCGGCTTTTAGTGTCTCTTCTGAAAGACACAGGCAAATGTGGGGTCAAGAAATTGCCTAAGTTTTGAAACGGCGGTAGGTGGGATTGAACCACCGTCCCCTCAATTGACAGTCCAGCGTTCTACTGCGCGACCACCGCTCCCCACGGTGGTTGGTTGTGGTTTTCCTGAGAGTTGTATACATGTACGTCCCTGTAAACACTGAGGTCTCTGCACAAGATAAAAAAAAAACACCAAGAAAAGAGCTACATAGAAAGAAAACATAAACAACCCACAATCACAATCTTCGTCATGGCCTACTGGGTGCTTGTGCTAGAGCTAGGTTTCTGCGGTAAAGGCAGAATCAGACTCATTTCTCACAGACAAGCAAAACACAAGGACAAAACCTTGTGTTGATGTCATCATCGAGTATGATGGACAGCAGAGAGAGAGAGAGAGGGGGGGGTGATTTGCCATTCACTGTGTTGTGCAAGTTTCTTGCTTCTGTCAATCCATATAGTTGTATATGTAATTTTCTATTAAAATTACTTAATTTATTCCAGACCAATTATCAGTGTTTGTTAAAATTAATCTATCATTCCTACTAAAAGTATTTGTTACAGGTGATGTGTCAGGGTTCACAGGGTGTGGAGTGATCATTGATAGCATAGTGCTAGGCCTAGCCTATATAGTTGGCTTAGGCTGCAAAGTGTGATCACTCAACATATTTCTAAAAAAGTTGATTGGCATGTTCAATATATAAAACCTACCGGACCGTGTGTCAGGCCTATGCTTTGTGTGATTGGTGTACTTGTCATAATTATTTAGATGAAAAGACAGTTGTTAATGACGCTGTCGGTTTCGTCGAGTTCGCGCGCTTTGTACTAAATACCATTGGTGACACCTGTCGGTTTTATAGTGAGGCACTTTCTACGTTGGCGTCGCCATCTGTCGGATGATTGCAGAGGTAATAGTTTTGGATACAGTGCATTGTACGCATGCGCATCATATTCCGCCATTTTTAGAATGCACGAAAAAGAAAGAGATGTTTACATCGTCTCGTATGACATTACTTACTTTGCTGTTTTCACTGACTGATCACTGCATATATCGAATGTAATGGAGTGTTTCTTACCATCCGAAATCGCCAGGATGGTTTTGGGTGAGACTACTATAATCTTATCGTCCACTGCTGTGGGCGATAATGCAATGTTATATAGACCTACATATAGTAGAGTACAGTTGACACAAAAACTACTGACTGAATTATGTTTATTACTACTTTGTTTTTGACATTTATGACGTTTTTCCTTGCAGGTGTATTTGGGATAGAATTCTGACATACCTAGACGCAATATTTTTGGACTGCTGTCCAGGGGCCGGTTTCGTAGAACCTGCTTACGAAGTCGTAGGGATGATAACTCGTAACGTCATAAAGTTACGCTAGTTGCGTTTCACGAATCTGCTCCATAGTTGCACTGTATTTAATATGCGTGACTTTACACTAGTTGAAATATTAACGGTATGCTCCCCAAGTTTGTTAATGCTTCTGACACGCCCACTCTCAACTTATTATTTTTAATGTTTATATACATTTACATTCATTATAGCTTGTCATTTGCTATACAAACGGCATAGGCAGCAGCTAAAGTGAAACAGCATGTCTACAGACACCATAAATACAGAGATTCCCCACTGCGACCTGATTAGGTCAATGCTATGTCGATTTGTTTACGCGAATGCTAAATTGGTCTCATGAAACTGGCTGTAAGGCCGCATAATTGCTCATAAAGTTACGCGGCTTTATGAAACCGGCCCCATGATATTTGTACGATATCATTAATTTATCTTTCTTCTTTGTTTGCAACTTTTCGAAATGGCCGTACTCATTAACATAATCTCGCAAATAATTTTGAAAGATGGAGCCTGTCAACCTGATCAAACATGGCCGCATGCATAACTAATAAAAACCAAAATACAACACTGCGAGGAAAAATTTATTAACCACTCTAAACACCACAAAAAACTGTTATCTTCGCAGAATCATGGATTGACATAATAACAACATAATTGTTTTTTAAACGAACAGGTATTTTGCGCGATAATAAACCAGGACCCCCCCCGTCAGAAGGGGCAGCAAATTTGTCTGACCTCCCTACAGATGGATGTACTTGGCTGTCTGGTGGATAAATAAAAATGGCCATTGCTATTGAACCCAGGACATACGTTAAAGTAGCTATGACTCCGGCACCCTTTATCTGCCTACCTACACAACAGTGCCTCCTACCGGACAGCGTCTCTAGTTACGACAGAGTGCTGGATACTGAACAAATCTAATAATATTTCATTGATAACTGCAATGAATTTCTATATAGATTTTCAATTTCTTATATCTAATGTTTTAGTGCTGTTTAAAATTTTTTCCTTTGATTTCTTAGCGCCCTATGATTTTTGTCCTTCCCCTGTGCCATCGGTACTTGAATTTGTTGTTTTATTTCTTCATTCAAAGTTTTAAATAAAAAAGACTGCGATCAGCCAATGACTTATGTTATGATCATTACCCTTGATCAACGGGAGCTAAAAATTAAATTACAGCCTTCACATAAATTATACTTAGGCGTATTTGTATCAAAAATAATATAACATAAAATTAATTGTTTTCTAAAACCCTTTATAAGTTTGAGTTATTTATAAAAATAAAATTGGTGGATTGTATTACGATAATTAAAACCCATGCTCAGGACTACACTTAGCCTCGTTATTTCAAACCAAGGCTTCGTTTAACGGGGGACTACCTTGGTACTACCATGTCAACTTGGCTAACCCACTTAAACGGAAACCCAGTTTATCCCTTTACAAAACACACACCCATACATTTTTTTTTGGTGTTTATTGCGTGAACGGTTATTACTTAGGGAAAACTAAAAATTTAAAATAAAACTGGTGAAATAAATTTTATTAAATAATCTCAGCATGGTAGAGGTTTGTTTTTTCGAAACTTCACTATGGGAAGCCAGTATTACTTGAGTGGGACATCCTTTGAAGTCAAAGTATGGGTAAATCAGAATCGGAACGAAATGTTCTGAAAAAATTATAGGCCAATTTATTACTTGTTCCAACTAAGATTGCACTGTATGCTAGCAACCATTCTTTAACATTAGTAATTACATTACAAAACTGTCACCTCCAGGCCCATTAACCGGGTTAAACTTAACACCCGTTTTAAACCTGGATGTTTTCACGTTAAGTGGTCTTGTTCGGCATTACTTAAAAGCGAGAGGTTTTCACGCATACAAAGATTCCTGGCAAGAGTGGCCCATCTACACGAATAGCTACATTCCCCCAAAGTGGGTCGAATCCACTAAGTCGGGGGGAAGGGCCCTCGAAGTTGAACATTACGGAAGGTCAACTGATTAAAAAAAGAATTTTTACTGATTTTATGTCTTTTGTAATCTAAAATTTTTCACTGTTGGGAACTTGCACATGTCGACCAAATAGTTTGTCAATGGACATCATCAAAAAGCCCGTTGGTAAAAGGGGTGACACATATGAATGTTTTGAAAACTTGCAAGAACATAATGGGGCTTGTTATTTTTTGTGTAAAACATGACAAATTTACAAAAAATGATATTTAAAAAATAATTTGGTGTGAACTGAGAAGTACAATTGTAATTTAATTAATATTTTTTCTTCAATTTTTTAGTGTTTATTTTATTGTAATCATCTATACAGTTTTGATGCTAAATCACAATTATCTTTATGATAGAATTAATAATAAAAATATTAATAATAAAAAAGTTATAACAGTGAGGGTTCAGCTGTGCTGGCAGTGACACTATTATAAGTGATAGGTGTTTTTATATAATAATAACATATTATTTGTATGTTTCATTTGTTTCAGCTGTATTTGTTGATGGTCATTTTAGGAGACACATTGACTTGAAATTAAGCTGCTATATTAAAGTGTATTTACAAACAGCTGGGGTGAAGTACTGTTATTAATTTAAAATAATTCAGTGCAATTAATTAATTAATCTGTCACTAGGTATTTTATTGCAGTTGTCTTTATTGTTTTAATATTATATTACAGTTACCTTTTAGTTTTACAACAGTAATCAATTATATTGAAACTGTTGTTTGGGTACTTACATAAATTGAAAATTGCCTATTAATCATTGTTTGCATGACTATAAAATTGTCACATATTTCCCTACAAGTGAAACATTTTGTGTTTCTGTGGCATTAGTCTAAGTGGATAATAGTGTTTCTTTGAAGATCTCTACTGTACTGAATTACATTTATAAGGTAAATTTTGAGTATCAACTAAAAATCTAGTATCGATTGATATCGAAGAATTCTGATATCGAACCAGTAATATATCGATCGGTATCGAAGAATTCTTGTATCAAACCAGTAATATATCGATTGATATCGAACCAGCACTACTTCTGTTGCATACTGTGCTTCTACTGGGAACTGTGTTCTATGTGAAAATTAGACTTAATTACAATGTAAGTATCGAGTATCGAGTATCGAGTATCGAACAAAATTCAGGTATCGATCGGTATCGAACAAAACCTGGTATCGAACCAGCACTAGTGCCTCCTACCGGACAGCATCTCTAGTTACGACAGAGTGCTGGATACTGAACAAATCTAATATAGCTTTGGCATTGACTAACTGGCAGATGAATCTACTATAAAGTTTGGTGTATAATTTCTTATATCTAATGTTTTAGTGCTGATATTATAAATTATTTTGCCTTTGACTTGCTTAGGTGCCCTACTGAATGTATTGTCCAATGTCCACGTGTGCCATCATGTCACTTGAATGTTGTTGTCCCATTCATTACTTCATGTGCAAACTGTTCTAAATAAAAAAGTACTAAACACATCACTGACAATGACTTTATGTAACATGATCGTTACCGTTCCGATCAAAAGGAAGATGGCTGCCAGATAATAATTTACATTGCCATGTAATATAATTATTATACTTAGTCGCATATGCTATTTGAAAATATCAAGTACCTTCATATAATATAAAATTTCATATTTTAGTACCACCTTGATATAAAAGATTAGCAGTAATCATTTATCAATGCCACATAAATTGGTGGATTGTATTACAGTATAATTAAACCCCACTGCTCATTTGTTGTACTACTTTGTGCTTGGTGGACAGTTAATTATTGGCTTAAGTACAAATACACCAGAATATCATTCACACCCAGTTAGTTCAGGTGCAACTGTGTGCACAGTGTAACTTGTAAGTAGTGTCTAAAGCCACAGGCTTACTTGAAACGGGTGACTACCTTGGTACTATATAGTTGGCAACTTGGCGTAACTAGCTTCAAAGCAGGGAAAGCCAAGTTTAATCCCTTTAGTCAATGTAACAGTCACACTGTACATGTAATGGTCAGTATCTCTTGCTGTGTAAACGGTTATAAAACTGTAGGGGAAAATTTCATAAGGGAAAGTTGATAAAACCTGGAGAAACTGGTGAAATAAACTTTTCCATGTAAATAATCTCAGCATCGTAGTATGTTGTATCATTTTTAGGCTCTATGAACAGCTCTACCACAATGGAAGCCAGTATTACTTGAAGTGTAAATTCCTTTGAAGTCAAAGTATGGGTAAATACAGTAATCTGGAAATTTGGCTGAAATGTTTACTTGTAATATAAAAGTTATAGGCCAATTACTATTACATTGCTTCCTAGTACTATTAGTCTATTGCACTGTATTCTAGTTCAACCTATTACTTCAACATTTGTAATCATTACTATTACAAATGACTGTTACCCCAGGCCTAGGCTTAACCCGGGTTAAACTAGTAACACCCAAGTTTAACCTGGATAGTTCTCACGTTGAAGTGTCTTGTTGCTGGTTACAGGTTACTTAAAAGACGAGGGTTGTCACAAGGCATACAAAGACTTCCTGGTAGAGTCGGCCCATCTACACGAATACGCTACATTCCTCCAATGTGGGGTCGAGTATCCCACTAAGATCGGGGGGAAGGGGCTCGTCGACATGTTGGAAGATTACGGAAGGATCAAGTTGTATGGTAAATACAAGAATTTCTACTGTTTCATGTCTGTTTGTAATACTAACTTTATGTCTTGTGACGTGATTGAGAAATTCTTGCTTTTTACATGTTCGACCAAAAATAGTTTTTGTCAATGGACATCATCAAAATAGCAGTTGAGTAAGGCGGTGACACCATATGAATAGTTTGTGAATACTTGCTATAGAACAGTCAATTTTTAAATAAATATTTTTGGCATGTGTACAATGACATGACAACCATCTTACAAAGACATGATGATTTAACAAACAGTTGCAGACTTTTGAAATGTTGTTACTATTCGTGAAAGTTCTGTATACAGTAGATGGCAACGGCTACGTCACAAATTGTTATTCTGTATTTAAGTTTATCATTTTCCTTGCACATCTACAGTAGTCATGCATACATCAACCTACAACTGCACATGGTCTTGTTGTACCTGTGAGATTTCATAACATTATTGATCCTAAGCAATCAAAATCAAAGGTGTTTTAATCCAGTGTAGAAACTGGTTCCTTACTTCCAATTATGTTGATATGTCCGAACATTTCACAATAATGTCGGTGTGTAACAACGCTACTGTTTCTGTTACAGATCTGCACAACCAACCGGAAGTGATCCAGGGTCTGTGGCATCAGCTCGAGCAGGCAATAACCCAGCTCAAGTATGTCCTGTCTGAGAGTCTAGCACCAGAGTTCCGAACTAAGGGCACCGTTCTCAATAGCCTCATGAAGTCCTGCGCCAGTCAGAAGAGAGCTTACACACGCAGTATGCTGGCACAGAAAAAACCGAAACTCACACGTAGTAATAAATCGGTTGAGAGGTCTATCGCTGTGAACGTCGGTGATGACCAGGAGCCATCTACAAGTGCACAGAGCCCCACGGCAAGTGTAGATGGGACATTGTCTCAACCGGTGACGCCCGACGAAAGACGGAAGAATCTGGCCTACTCCCCAAGCAGCCTCATGGAGAAACCGCACAGTGTGGCGCCATCTAGGTCTCCGTCACCTGACATGCCAAAAATTACCAGGCGAAACCGTCTTGAATCGGTAAGCAGGCAGAGGTTGCCATTGACAAAGCGATCGGACAGTGTTTCCAGTAGCGACAAATCGGTGCTAAAACTGTCGAACGTTCAGTGTTTGCGGGAGCAGCGAGAAGCGTTGATTCGGGGAATGCGGACAGGAATTGTAAGTGCTGCTCAGAGAAAGGGAAATAATGGCCGGCCTACCGGTCATTCGCCAGCCACCCAGCAGGGTGGCACAGGACAGAAAGACACTGATGTGAACGCAGTACCAAGTTCTGACCTGCTGGTGCCGTCAGGTGCAGATGGTAGAAGCAAAGTCACAGGTGTCGACGGGCAGAAGTCATGTGATGTCTCGTCAGATGGAGTGGTTGGTAGGTCATTTGTGTTCAGTTTTGTTTACAGTGTCCTGCTGGTGTATGTTAATAGATAAATCATGTTCTGTTAATTTTTCTGACGCTATTACCATTTGTTGATATTCATTTTCTTCATTGGTTAATAGTAAATAGTATTAATTATCTTAATAAACTTTTAATATTTGTCTACATTATCTCTCAAGAGACTGGTTTTGTTTCTCTAGTACAGTTTTCACTATACTAGTCTAGTACTTCATAAGTAAGTACATCTGTTTTGTTTGTCTAGTATAATATCATTAATTGAATAATTGTATTTTGTTTAGACTGTTGTAAACATGCAGTTGTCATGGAAACAGGTATTGCGGTGGACAGTCATGAAGATGATCCACATGATCACGACCTAGAGATGGACCTCCAAGCTGCCGAGATCTGAGGGGGTATCCCACCCCCAGAGTATCCTCAAAACCCCTGTTAAGAGGCTTTTGGTGGAAGAGAGCAGTAGGGATGCTTTTAGGTCACCTCGCAGAAAAAGGTAATAATTAATTAACACGCTCAAATATCTGATAGTTTCCCTTGTTTTAGACACGCTTATCACAACTGAAGATAAAACTGAATCAGGTTGAACAAATGTTGAGTCAGTCTGTTAACAGTATTATTGCTTTGAGTGCGTGTGTACTGAAGCAACAACGTTGATCACAGAGGTAACGTGACCATGTATGAAACCTTAATTTGTCAAAAATATTCTCTTGTAATTGATTTCCATGCTAGATTGTTAAAGTTATTCATTCAAATTTTGCAAATTAAAGATTTTTTTAGTATTCCTCATTTTTTTACAAAGCTTGTGATAAAATGTCCACAGTCATCGGTGAAATTGTCTGATACTTTTATTTAAATCTGATATTTTATAGCCAGGCACCAAAAAGGCGGACAGTCAGCGGACCAACTGGGACCGACAGAGAGGTCGTTGGAGAGACAGTGGTGCCACCTGCCAGCATCGTTTTGCCAATCGATCAACACAGCAGTGACAGCTGCGACAATGTCTTCGGCATGCCTGTATGTACAGTCAGTCCTGGCTTTTTTATAACCTTGGCATGACAGTCACCTCACAACTAGGGTCACCCTGGAACAGTTCTAAATAATTCCCAAACCTGCGGTCAGTTGGTATGATGAATAACAACATTTGCAATATTCAAAGTAGAGAAGTCTGTGAAGGATTGACTTTGGTTAGGGAAACAGTAAAGATAATGAACTGAAACTACGTCTTGTCACACCACATGGTGAGCAAAAGAATAACTAAGACTTCCCTCAAATACCCTCAGCAAGAAGAAACCTGAACGTTGGCAAAATGTTTAAAAATCAATAATCACAGATGTTATTTTGTGTGAAATTTAAAAAATTTTCCTCTTTGATTCTGACATGTAACTTCGTAATCTCGACAGAGCAATCTGATGTTCAAATTTGTGAATGATCTTAGTATTAAATTTCTTTAACTCTGTGTTTCAGCATGTCTTCTGTCAAGTGGTTTTCATAGATCCTAGTGTAGTTGTCCAGGAAAGTTAATAAACATTCTTATTCATAGAATCTGTCGTCTTCTCATTTATCACATTTAATCTATCGTCTTCTCAAAGTTCATAAAGGAATTAAATATCGTTCAATCTCAATTTCCCTTAGGTGCTGGATGAATTAATCAACAGCCGACTGTTTGCTGAGCGTCTCGCGGAGAACATCAACAAAGTGAAACTATCAGTCGAGTCGACTCCTACAGATAAGCCTGCAGCATGTTCCTCCACCGGAGCAACCACCACCTCCGCCAGTACCGCCACATCAACTCCACAAGGTGACAAGATGGTTACGAAAACATCATCGCCAGCGGAGAGCCCCATCAAAGTGGTGGAGAAGACAAAGACAGGTGACGGTCGGACGACAGTCTCCAGTGAGACAACATCAGCGCAAGAGACTGGACTGGTCTCACTAGAGGTGTGTGTTTTACCACATACCATATTTAGTTATTGGGTGACACATGCTCTGATGACAGCAACATTGTTGTGTTGGAAAATGACAAAACATAGTTTTTATATAATTTAAACTTTTTATTTTAAACTCTATAAATTTATTTTATTTTATATTTATTTACCTTACACTAAAACATAATGTTAGTATTTTTTAATATCTTGTTTGTGTGTGTTTTGGGTGTTGTAGTGTGGATGATAAGAAATACATTTCATGAACTGTCCCCTGGGACGAATTGAAGAACCACTATCTTTCTAATGGTGGAATTCCACCAAACAAAAGTCCTCATTGAAGAACTGTACGCTTACTACAATAGGATGTTTAAAATTTTACACATTTTCCAGAAGAGTATTTATCATCTTCTGTGTATTTTGTTGTTGTACATAAGACTGAATTGACTGTCTGTGTAGGAGGACCCTTCAATGTCAGACGCAGCCGTTAATGGTATCATTGCCTTGACCCAGAATGACCCTGATTTTGACGCCATCTTCAGCAACCTGTTTGGCATTGGTGAGTTTGGTTATATATATAGGCCACACATGATAGATTATCTATTTTACAATAATTATGTTAAGCTAGTAAATATTTTTTTAAATCTAAAATGTCCTTTAAAATGATAAGTTATCTACAGTCGCGCCTCGCTATAACGCGACTCGCTATAACGCGATTCGGCTATAACGCGGTCGGTCGTGGACCCCGAATTTCTGCCGCCAGGGGGAAAATGGGCGCTACAGCTAACAATAACGCTGTAATTAACTGTCACTTATGTTTATAAAATCCTCATGTTTGTCTTGTACAGGTGTATCTAGAAACAATTTAATGATATTAAGAAATTTAACACAGAAGTACAACTGCGTTGCTGAGTTCGTTGTTTGTTGTGCCCCTGGCTTCTGCTCTGCCGTCGGCTTCGCGGCACCAATCCAATCGTTTTTCAAACGGAAACCGATCTATTGTGTAATCAGCGCTTGGTTTGTGTGGTAATTTCTTAAGTGTTTGTTTAAAGCGTTACCAATTCCTTTGATTGCATTTAATTAACTTTAGGCACAGTAAATTTGGTACAAAGTCCTGTTTGTTTGCCCCGATATCAATCGCGTTTGTCTCCTGCCAGTTCGCTGTGGCTTGCGGCGAAGGCGCCCGTTCGCTGTGGCTTCCGCGAACGGGCGCCTTCGCCGGCTTGTAAATGGCAATTAAATTGCTTACGAATCGGGCGGTGACGAAAAATAATAATGGTACTGAAATGGCAGGCTAATGTTATGTAACTTTATGTTATGTTTTCTTCACTACATATACGAAAAAACATTTACTTGTGCGCAAATATACGAATTCGTCAACTGCGTGTGAACCGCGGTAGCCTCGAACCACCGTGAATTGCATTATAAATCGGCACGGTAAATGTGCGATCTAAATTTATATTTTGGGATTGATTAAAAGATGAAATTAAGCCAATAGTGAGCGCAACTAGTATAAGTATTAATATTTGACCGACTTCGGCAACATGTCGATTCATTTGTGCGTTTCGGCTGCTGAGTTCAAGGTTATTTTAGACCGCAACCGCATACTGTGTTATCGCTCCGCCTCAGTTCGCATCGCCAGACGAGGCGCGTTGGCTCTGAATTTATTTCAAAACTGTACAACATTCGCAAGATGTACTCAGTTCAACATTCGACAGTGTATATTATTTTAACGTAATACACATTTACGTTGGTTTCAATGTCCGTTCGTTTTATAAATCACGCATACACCGCGCAACCAGCACATTGGCTTCGGTTGCTGTTGTGGCGTTTTGTGGGTGGTGGCGCCCCTGGCGGAAAATTATCTATAACGCGCCTCGTTTACAACGCGGTTCCATTTCGTGGACCCCAACTACCGCGTTATAACGAGGCGCGACTGTATTTAAAAATGATTATGTTAAATAAATAAATAAATGTCTAAAATGTCATTTCCAATTTTTTCTTTTATTTAAAATTTATATTGTTAAGCTCAGATTTAACAATAAAAACAATTTAGATAAGGCAAATATCTTGTGTATTTGTTGTGGTGACTGTAGTCACATGACTCTTGTTCATTTATGATATGTTGCAGACTTTAGTGGAACAGACATCATGGGAGAGATGACAACCTCCACCGTATTATCAACCAATCAGAATGCAGCTGATGCTATTCTGCATAATGACACAGTCACAAAACATGACTTCTCAGCCAGTGCCACAGGCCGTAGCAGCAGTACACCTGAAGACGGGCCATCCACCAAAAATGCGAATACTTTTGAGAATGCACCTACAACCTCAGATGCACCAATGAGTCAAAATGAAGTTATTTTGGACCGTAACGGAGAACTAAGTGCCACATTTAGCAGTTCCGTGCAAGGTAAAAGTGTGATGGAACTTACACACATGTCACAGAATTCAGGTGAAACGAAGGTGCCTAATCTAGTCCCTGGCAGTTTCGTACAAATTTACCATGTCAGCGAAGATGGCAGCACTGGTTACTATGAGACAGTACAGGTGGTGTCCTCTGGTGACGACAGTGATATCAAGATCAGTACACCATTGACAAACAGTGAGGACCATGGACAGCGTGACACGCAGGATGACACCTGTGTGGTGGACCATGATGTTAGCAGTGTCGGGTCCACTGATGTAGTGACACGGTATCATGTGACAAGATCGAAAGACAGCGTTTCCATGACAACCACCGATACGTGTAGTTCACATCAGTCGTCAGGTAGGTTTATTTTGTATAGCAGTGATTTTATTGGTGATAAGAAAGTGGAATTGTGGAATCACATATCCTCATAACATAATTTACTATTAATTACTAAAATTCAATAGTAGTATTATTTTGTCACAATGTATAAATGTGACGTGTTCTAATGGAAAGAAGATTTATTATATTTTCCAACGGTGCAAAAATCATGGAGCTATCTCACCAAAGTTATTGGATGCTGAACATGCATAGGGTAGAAAGTAAGCAGACGATCGAGCACATCATTGTTCCAAAATTGGCCGTTTTGCTTCTATTACTCCATTTGATGCTTTCGAAATAAACTCCCTAGTCATGTTCATGGTCGAAGATATATCATGCTAACTTAACTTAAATTATTACAATACAATCAAAGTATTTAGCAATGTTTTCTAGCGACGTGATCAATCATGCTTGTTTACAGTTAGCGAGTGCATACTGTGCCTGCGCTCACCGCTCTAAGCCAATAAGGGGCCCGCTATCAGCCCTGCCTTGTGTCCAGTGATGTTTGTTTACAGATAGGCCTCTCACAAAAGCACTGCTATTAGCTAAAGTTGTGGGGATTCCGTAGTACAAGAATCCAAAAGAGGGTATCCTGGGCTTTCCCGTATATGTCTGTCTTGCATTGAGGGAAACCCCAAAGAATGCGACTCGAACAAATGCAAATTATTGGTTCTGTTTTACGAAATCCATGCGTGAAATGTTACGTATTGTTTGTAAAAAGGCTACAAAATGTACTAAATAATAATATAAATGAGAAATAAGAACTGCCAATTGACAGAAAAGATATCAAAGTATACTTTGGTAACAAATAGTAAAAATTGTCGGAAATCATTATTGCATGTTTATGCGGTGTTTTCTCGAATTCACGTTCGCTGACATTAGTGACACATAACTCATTGTTTAGGGATTTGTTTAATGTATTTAGATTCAGGTCATTATGCAGGATAATTGTTTTGCCAGTCACAGATCTTGTGGTATACCTGACATGCATGCAAAGTTGCAAACTGGTTGAGATATATAGTATGATCTTAAATCAATAAAATAATAGTATAAACACGTGTCACAGCCAATTTCAGGGTGTGTAAGTTTGTGTGTGTGTATATATATATATATATATATATATATATATATATATATATATATATGATATTTGAAGACCTTTATTCTCAATTTTTACAGTAAGTATGTACACATTTGTAATTATATATATATATATGATATAAGTAGTGTTCGTTCTGTTCATACTTTTGGTGCCATGTCTGTTAAAAAGGGAAATAATTTTCCACATGATAGTAATGGTTGCTGTGTACATTTTTATCCCCATTGGCAACCAAACTTTGTGTTGTGTTACAGATGTGAAGAGTGAAGTTACATCAGCTGCCCCACCTGTTACACCATCAGCACTGTCAGCACCGTCGACACCGTCAGCACCGTCGGCATCAGACCAACCAGCTACACTCATCCTGCCATCAGGTGAGTCCATCATTGGTTTCATGAGTTCATGTCAGCATTCAATTCCCCTCCCAACTGGAGGGGACTTGAATGCTGTCGTTTTCTACATCGATCTAATATTGATTTCTGTATTCTATTGATTTCTGTTTCCATGCGTCTTTAAACCTGAAACCTGTTTCCACGTGTTATTTTTACATTTTTATTGCTTCACGCTAGGCATGGGGTAAATTTGATTCCAGATTTGGAATAGCTTTTCGAATGTAAGTTGTGTTTGGACATAATTGCAATGTGCCAGCATTCCATTCCAACTTGTTCGAGTGACATTGAATGGCACACACTGAATGTTGTAATCATCCCTGATTACAGATGATTGTACACTATAAAAGCAAAAGGACCATGCAGTCACCACATCAGCAGTGGTGATTGAAGTTCTGGATTCTGTCTGTTTCTCTAAACATGTTGATTGCATGATGTGTGACAATAACATTATTTTGATGGGAAGGAAAGAATTAACCGTGAGGTGAAATCAGAAGCAAATAATTTTACCATGGTTACTGTCTAATACTGCTAGCTTAAATGTTCTTTTTGATAAATCAATAATGATATTCATATTTGTATGCAGGTGAAACGTACATACTGCCGGTTGGCTCTGACATCATCGCGCGGCTGGTGAACGGGGAGAAACGACAGTCGACATCGCCTTCACAGAATGCAATGGCTACTACATGTATAGACCATGATATCGTTTCAGAAACAGAACAAATCTCACCTCACATTAACCATGAGCAGATTTTGCCAGCTTCAGGAGAAAGTCACCATGGCAACAATCCTGGTTGTCAACGGACAGCTACAAAGGATGTAGACGTTATTGTCAGTGCACACAGTCCTACAGTCACACGAGGAATATGTGACCACTTAGATGCAGTGCCCCATACACCACCGACAAATAAAGAGATGAGCGTCACTTTGCCTCCAATAGATACTGACAAAGTAACTGGTCACTCATTCATGACAATTGACAGCCAAGCTCTGGAGGCACTACGTAACTACGACAGCGCGTCTCCTTCTCCAGCTAAAGTCACGCCAAAGACGCAGACACGCAAGACAAAGGCTAGTCGCAACAGGGCCGGCATTCTGAATCAGGCGGTCAGAACTTTGGGCAGCAAAACACGGACCAGTGAAAGTAAATTGGCCCAAGTTCTGAACATAAAGGACTGCATCACAATGGGCACACCGGTGTGTGTCAACACATGTACGGTTGGATCAGGTTTAGTCCTGTGCCGACCAGTGACCACGTGCTCGGCGTCTATGTCGTGCATGAAGAAGACTTCGTCATTCCAGAACACGGTGCTTTCACGGGAGAAGTGGCAGGCCAAGATTCACGATGGACACTGGACATTGGTGAACGAACGAATGGAGAAACGCAAATACCTCGGGGTGCCAAATAAACGCTCGTCTCAGACATTCAAAACGGATGCCGCGGTAGTGCCTGCTGCTATGACAACCGCGGGGCACTGGCAATGTCTGTCACAGAATGGTGCACTCTCAACAATGTCGGGTGGTCAGCTTGTTGGCGGTGACTGCAAGGGAACATTTTCAGCAATACAAGGGGCAGCAGCAAATTCAGAGTGCGACATGAATAACATGACGGGATTCCGCATACAAAACGGAGTCACCACAGTGAGTTTCTCGCAGACGGCTGCTGGCGAAAAACGCGAACTGCCATTGTCATTAGGCAATGTAACACCATATCCTGTGGCAGTCTCAGACATTGGCCCATCGCCGTTGGAGATGGCAGGGGCATATGAGACCATGTCAAAGGTCGCGTCTAACACAGCAGCCATCAAGGTGACATGTGCGCTGGCTAAAGATCGCAGTTGGACCGCGGACATAAACACAGTGCTAGACCTGATCAGCCCCAAGGCAAATGGGACGGTAACAAAGCAAATAATCGAAAACGACGTCACCCAAGTGGCCTGGGCTGTCGGAAGTGTTGGCATGAGTAGTCATGTCAGGACGCTGAACTTTGACCTAAGGTCATGTGTGACAAACGCTGACACTCAAGAGAAGAGACTGGCGAATACATCGGCATCACACGCCAGTGATGCCTGCGTGTCACAGCAGACATACAGCCCACAGCACCGTCACATCTTGTCAAACAGTCGCTCTTCCAATTTAGTAGTTACGTCAAAGAGTCATGAACATGTACCGTCTGTGTCCACGGCATGTGAGTCTAGGGAACAGTCACCAAATCCCGAAAGACAAAGTTTCATAAACGTCACCAGTAAAACCAGCATTCTTAGTACGTCCGCGGGAGAATCCAGACGAAACTGTTCCCCGGGGAACAACAGCACAACCAAACAAACGACAGTGTCTGCCTGTACAAAAGATGGCGCCACCAGCCTGAAGCCACGGGGTGTATGTCGGCGGCCAGCACGTCGCGTCGCAATGAAAACGATCAAGCGAGCCGACGAGATATTGGCTGAACGTTCTCTGGCTGGAAATGCTACACATGTGGCTCCATCTACTGTGCACAACAACAAAATGCGGACTGATAAATGCATTGTCGGAAAAGAGTCGAAAACAGACACAGCCGTGAGACTTGTTGCATCATCTGAAAAGGGTGGTGCCCCCTACAAATCAGTGTCGCCAATTCAGTCTGCACGTGTCGGTGGTGCCTTACCCAATGGTTTTACTACCGTGTGTGAGTCGGAAGTCGCAGAGGCGCTGGTGGCATTTGCAACCAGTGTCGTTATTACCCCCGTAAAGAACCCTCCAACAGTCACCTGTAGTCACCCTTCAAAGTCAGCGTCACGAGACACTGTCAGACACGCCGACATTGACAGTGTCAAAGCACCGACGTGTTCAACACCACTAGGACGACCCCCACCACTGTCATCAACTGCATCACCAGTGTCAGTGCCATGCAAACATCCGTCATCAACTATGTTGCCAGTGTCGGTGCAGTGCAAACATCCATCATCAACAATGTCGCCAGTGTCGGTGCAGTGCAAACATCCGTCATCAACTATGTCGCCAGTGTCGGTGCAGTGCAAACATCCGTCATCAACTATGTCGCCAGTGTCGGTGCAGTGCAAACATCCGTCATCAATTATGTCGCCAGTCTCGGTGCAGTGCAAACATCCGTCATCAACTATGTCGCCAGTGTCGGTGCAGTGCAAACATCCGTCATCAACTATGTCGCCAGTGTCGGTGGTGTGTGAGCCTCTGTCGGTGCAATGCAAACCTGTGTCATCAACCGCATCTTCAACACAGTGCAAAGTGAATGCTTCGTCAGTGCACAATGCACAACAGACTGCCAGCCTTGCAGGTGTCAATGGAGACGTCACACCACCGTCATCATGTGTGACATTGAAACAGGGAAAGCGAATGTTAGACGTTGTAGGTCAGCATTCAGTGAAGGTAAGTCTACTCATGTATATTTCAACTGCCAGCTTGTTTGGAAGAATTTGGAATTCTGTTTTGTTTAAATCACTTAACAGAGGTACTAAACCCCTTAAGGTATAACTGGACACGAGAAAAACACTTTTTAAGCTGTTAAGTTTCACCAACAATGTATTATATCAAGTGATTGAAACTAACGTTATTTAATGATTTTCTTTTTTGTTTAAAAATGTCAGTACGGGGAGGTATAATAAAAAATAGCACATTTTTTAAAGAATAGAACAATGAAACTCCTATGGTAATTTAATCAGTTTACATGCTACTAAACAGATAATGAATTATAATAATTTTCTGTGCATGGCCATTTTAGTATGTCATCTGAATTTTTTTAGATCTGTTTTCAGACAGAATGATTTTGTATCCCCAAATCTTTCACATTCAAAAACATCTGTGTTATACTCCAGATGACTGATCAAAATTTTAATGCACAGGAATGTTGATATTCACCTCACTATTGTTGTGTGGAAAACTGGTAAGCTTTTCTTAACTGTGCAAACGTAGAAGTAGCCTCAATTACCCACGCTCCTTCAGGTGGTAGCACTTTTTAATCCGTCACACGGATAACATTCAAAAGCCAGCTAAGTTACCAGACTGTCTTCTCGGCAAAATTATGCAGCTGAGTAGAGTTGGTCACGCATAACTAACATATAAGATAATCCCTATGGAACCAAGGATATAGGACACAGCCAAATGCCACCGGGCCTTGTCCACTGTACATATGTAGTTGAATATGTTGTGTTGTTTTGTGTGCTCATGTTTGTGTTTGTATTTTGCAGCCAAAGAGGACCAGATTACGAAAACGACCGGTGAGTGAACTGACTGTTGCAGAAAGTGTCCACGCTGAGTTTTAATATATTAAGTATCTGAAGACTATGTAGCGTGTAAAACACAGTAGAATAAATTAAGGTAGCAAGTTCAAAATACAGATTAACACAAAGCAACAGGTAGCAGAAATTGAAATGTAGATTTGTTCTAATTTTGCATAACCCAGACTTAATAATAATATTATATATTTAATTTGCTATGGTGCAGATCCATAATTCTTTGTGGTGCAAAGAATCGAATCATTTAAAAATGATTAATCAATGTAGTTCAGTTAAAATACTAGTTGCAGTGACGTGTTCGTTTTTAATCACAGTCAAATTGCACCAAAACCAGGCAAATTAAAATCAAATTGGGTGGTTGTAATGCCAGAATAGACATAATTTATTCTGTGTCCAGGCTTCAATATGACGAGTCTGTGAGTTCATGAGTTCAAGATTCCTTTCAAAATGTTCTCTTTAAATTGTAATATAATTAACTATTATTTATCAGTATTAGTATTTTAGTTTTAATAAGACTAATATTATTTATTTATATTGAAAATGTTTTTCTGATCTATTTATTTTACAACTACGTCTCTATTTTATATTTTTAGGTAATCTGTATATTCATGTAAAGTGTAATGCGCCTCTGAATGGTTTTATTGCTAGAGATATGGCGTAGACAAATACTGTTATTTAGTATATTATTATCTACACTCTCCTTACGTGTCCATTTCATCCTAGACTTCTTCCTAAGTTTGCAGTATCTATCACCGACAACATACGTGTACACTGGCATCTTGTATTGTCTGTAACAAGCAATTACACTCACAGCTGTCAGTTTGAAAATACTTGTAGTAGTATGCTTGCTGCATCATGCTGTTTTTGGATCCGTCATTGACATTTTGGGCTATATTGAAGTGTTCACCTGTGATTGGCCAAAATATCAGCGCAAGAGACATTTGTGTGTTCCCCGTTATGTTTCTGCAGACCCAGAAATACGAGTGGGATCAGCTAATAAAATATGTTTTGACATGATTGTTTTTTTTCTCCAGAAATCTCTGATCGACATGGACGTTGACAAGTTCTTGTCCGTGCTACATGCCAAGTGAACATTGTATGCTACCAACACATGATTGACACCTGTCAATCATTCTGTGAACCTGCTGCTGCATGTGTTGCCGTCCATCAATATGGAGTACAAACTGTACATGCTGTGAACGCTGCAGTGCCACGCTTCTTATATCACTGTGTGTGAAGGGCTGCTTATTGTGTTACATCTTTATATATTTTATATAATGTTGCCTTGGAACAATTTGCAAATTGTGGTAAAGGACAAACCTGTTGCCAATTTTAAAGACAGAAGCAGTGAGTGACTTTTAATATGAAAATAGTTCATTCGAGACCAAGTCTTCAGACCTTCTGTATAACTGAACATGTTGTTATCCATTTTTAATATTAATCAAAATATATAAATAACTACCCATTTTAACCGATATGCAGGCAATAATGAAACCAGTTTAGTCTTCATTATGTTGCATGATGTCTGAATACCTATCAACGTGTTATCTGGGTTTATATGAGTGCAACTGTATCATGCATTTTTCTTATAAATCTGGATCAGTGTTCAACTGAATTTTAAGGTTTCCCGATATATATTTTATTTATTTCTTCTCTGTTGTGCTGTTGTAAATGTTACTAGGTTGGATGGTTGATATGTTGTGTGTTGATTATTATGTTGCATTACGAATCAGTATTTTCAACAGTTTCTACAAATGTTTATATACAACTTGCAATATATAACATTGTGCAGTAAAGGTTAAAAACTGCAGACGTCTGCTATAATTATTTTGGGATTATTATTTTTTGCACATCTCGTTTTAGAATATTTTTGATGAAAATCTTAACAACAAAATAATACAATAATGGCCCGAGCTTTACAATAATATGTCATTGGGAATGTAGTTATATTCATCCCAGATGTATTTTGTGATTATTACATAATGAAATAATTTTTGCTGATTCATTATCAATTATGAGTGTGATATTTTACAAATTCAGATCAGTGCATTTTTAACTGGAACATGTTAATTATGTAGAGCACAGTGGCTCAGGTGTGGAGCTTTGGACTCAACTAAGAGGACCTGGGTTCGAATCCTGTGCTGCGGTGTTAAAACCTTGGGCAAGTTTTTTCACTCACATTGCGCCAGTTCACTCAGCCGTATAAATGAGTACCTGGCTATAGAAATTTGTAGATATGTGTATGAGAGCCATCGCGCATTAATTATAGCATATGGCTGGATGCTTCCCAGAAAAGTTGATATGTCGTCTGATTAAATAGATCTATCAGGGAAGTCAAATGCTTTGAGCAATGCTGAAGATTGGATACTGCACTATATAAGAACTTACCTTTATGATATTGATAGGAAATTTGATGTCTGGTCAAGTTTCTTGTGGGGTGTAATGAAATACAATAGTTATGTATTCGAGTCAGTTCTGTTGTGTAAAGTTAACTGTTTTCAACCATTAGTCTCGGTTAAAATAAAAATGGTGGGTTAGCTGGTTGTGGACACTCACTGGACAGTGGATAGCTGTGGTGGTGGTCATGATGACATCATAAAGATTATCTAATGCAGGCTCACCATCAAACAACATGTCATGTGACTTGGAACAGTTATGTACAGGTGAAATGGACAAAACATCCATATTTTTAAATCATTGTTAAAGGTGTAATACACATGACAGTGCTCGCATTAAGTGTGTAATTAGAATGTTTTGAAACAACCCATTTTCTGAAAATTATTACATGGTAAATTTACTCTGATCCGTTGGCACTGTTACATGTTCTGTAATATATTATACATAGACATATATTGAGATAAGACTGAATGTGGGCATCTCACAAGCTAAACTGATGTGGTTTATCTAGCAAGATGCCATACAGGCAGCAAGAAGATCTGTTAGACAACTCAATGTGTTATCAGCACATGAAAATAACATTTCAGTTGCTTTACCTTGAGGTTTATCTATATTTTATTTAAATTGTTGTTTAGTGTCATTCAAGAATTAGCAGTGCAATAAATTATAGCCAAAACATTGGTATTTAGCATTACTTAACAGGATGTAATATTCAAAGGTCACATCACTTGTTAGTATTCATATGTCTGAGGCACATAACCCATCCATTCCTAGTTGGACACACACTGACAGGGGTATATCTAGTAAATATCTGGTAGTCAGCAGGACTGACTACCAGGCCCAAAATTTAAGCAAGATAACACGACAATCAAACAAACAAACTGAATGGAAAAGTCGAACACCGAACACATACAGACTCTGACACCAAACACATACAGACCCTGACACCAAACACATACAGACTCTGACACCAAACACATACAGACCCTGACACCAAACACATACAGACCCTGACACCAAACACATACAGACCCTGACACCAAACACATACAGACCCTGACACCAAACACATACAGACCCTGACACCAAACACATACAGACTCTGACACCAAACACATACAGACTCTGACACCAAACACATACAGACTCTGACACCAAATACATACAGACTCTGACACCAAACACATACAGACCCTGACACCAAATACATACAGACCCTGACACCAAACACATACAGACTCTGACACCAAACACATACAGACCCTGACACCAAACACATACAGACTCTGACACCAAACACATACAGACCCTGACACCAAACACATAGACACTAACAACTCCAGTCATCCACCTCACTCGGTAGACTCTCAAGCTGGTAAGACATGCTGATGTAAGACCACAATAAGGTGCTCATCCGCCATTCCCCAACCAAAGAGTATCCTATAAAATCAGCATTATGCAGGTCGCCTGAATTTCTGTGAGCACATATGTAGTGTGGAGTGAGCAGAAATGATGTTTTTGTGCAGCGTGGCATCAGAGCTGTCAAATTCTGACAGCTGTCATTCGGTGCATTTCTGCATATTAATACAGTTGTCATTTTGCTTGGTGATGTAATCAGGGGCAATCCATGAGTGGTTCAAGCAGAAATGGAGGGGTGTAAGGTTTGAAAGAGGTTTGTGGGAGCCTGAGGTATTAGAAGTTCACTAATTGTTCACAGAACTTCTGTCTATGGAGGGTAAATATGCTGTGAAATTGTCAATAACAGAGCTCCCCAAGATTAGTAGGAAATGAAGGAAACGTTATAATGGTCGCCTATGGAAATTGCAAATGTGGTCTGAGTCCTGCTGCCGGGTCACCGTCACCGTCACCTTCACTGTCCCTATCCTCCTTGTCGCCACACATCCGGTTGGAGCAACGCACAGACTTCGCATTCCCATTCTCTGGATTGAAGTCGGCCTCAGTTGCAGTGTGTAGCACGACCGTCAGGCTGGCGGTGACGGCGATGTCGCGGAACTTGCTCCGCCAGTCGTTCTTGCCCAACTTGGCATGCGAAAAGCCCCTCTCGCAGGCGGCAGAGTGGGCTGGCAGAGTCGGTACCAGGTCGCTGAAGCGAAGGATGTCAGGACACTGGTCATAGTGCAACTCGTTGATTGTCGACCAGGTCCGCCTCCTGAAAGAACCTGGTGTGGAACATAAGCATTGTAACTTTATAGTGGTAGCTTCATATTCCTTAAAAGCTGTCTCCACCAAAGCAACCTGGACTATATATTGGTAGACATCAAACTGTTTGATCCTGCAGCTATTCTTCCAACTGCAGTAAGAAACATACATATTTGCATAAATATATAACTTAAACTATCGCCGGAACAACTGTGGCATGAAACGTGCATGTCGGCCTTATTGCAAGAGCAGAAGTGGACGTGTGGGGATGTGTATGCACGTCCTGTTGGCGATATATTCAGCGAACACACGTCGATATAATAATTACTTCAGATAAATGTGACGCTGTGATATAGTTTTTTGAGTGATTTAGACGATCTTGGCGGGGAAATTGAGATCAGAGAGACACGCAGAGCAACTCTGGCATTAAGCGCGGAAGTCGGCCTTATTGCCAGAGCAGAAATGGATGTATTTAACATACGGCTAAAGAGCGCCATGGCAACCATGCTTGGTTTCAACACATCGGTCATCACCAGTACCGAAACGTCGTCGTCGTCGTCGTCTACACGCGAGTACCGCCATTCATCCGGATACACGCCATGTACGTTTCACATCGTCAGCGACTGTATCCGATCCGACCCCACCACCGAACAGGCAAGATGATGAGTAGATCTTTGAAAAAGAGGCTGAATCTGTGGTGGACATGCATCAAGGATTCACCACCATATACACGTGTCGTTCGTTAGTGAGCGTCTGTTGCGTCAGTGGTCAGCGCGGTTCCACCGTGTGGAAAACTTTCGATCTCGTCCAATACGTGTCGCTGTTGTGTAAAGAGTTCGGGACGACAGAGATCGACATGAGAGACGACATTGGACGGCGCGTGCCTTTCGAACTCTGCAACGTGACGGTGACACTTCACTGTATGATACACACGGTCGCCACAAAACGTGTTAGTACAGTCGGGAGACGGTAGAAGAAGAAGAACGTGTTGCGGAAATGACGCAACGACTTACTCGACGATGGCGTTCGTCCGTATATAATCGTGCGAGGGGTCAAGAGCGAGCTCGACCTATTCACCGTACCACCGACTTAAACCACAGATGTTCTCTCTCGAGCCGGGTGGACCGATAGAGTTCGTATTAACCGGATCAGGAGTCGATTACCTGGATCCCGCCAACACGATGCTGCATCAAGCGATAGTGACGAGAGCCGACGGAAGCGACATCGATGCTGCCGGTCCCGCGGTTCCGGTGACTAACTGACTTCATTCGCTTTTTAGTCAGGTCGACGTCTGCCTGACCGGAACACACGTGGTACTGTCGACCAACACGTATCCGTACCACGCCTACATCGAGAGGCAGTTGAGCAATGGCGACGATGCCAAGGAGACACAGCTATGGCACAAAGACACGGCCAGTCGAATGGACGCAGTCGCGATCATCGCAGGAGACATGGCCAACGCGAGCTTCGTGACTCGACGAGACGAGATCATCGGGAGTCGCGTGGTCGATACGATGGGTCGTCTCCACGTGGACCTCTTTCTCCAAGATAAATTCATCATCAACGGCGTCAGGTCAAAATACGACTGGTACGCAAAAGAACGCGTTCCCACTAATAGTCATTGTCATCATCAAAGCCACTTTGTTCGTAAAGAAGGCCACGCTGAATCCGTCCATTTAGATGGCGCACACCAAAGCCCTCGAGAAGTGCACGGCCAAGTATCCGATGCGCCCCATCGAGTGTAGTCTATTCCATTCCCGCGGGAACCCGGTCGCATACGCACGAGAATCTGTTCCTCGGTACCCTGTCAAAACCACTCGTGCTGGGCTGAAGCGACAACGACGCCTACAACGGGACCTACAACAAAAACCTGTACCACGCCAAGATCAACAGTACTCGCCGTCTACGTGGACGGTCGACAGATACCCTCGAAAGAGTTTGCCGACGAGCTGTTCATTAGAAACTACCTTAACCTTAGTTCTTAGGTGATTACCTCCAAACAGCCCAAACTTGGGCTAACGCAGGAGTTGTTCTTCTGTAGAATTTGTGAGTCCACTACAGGTTACACATTTACCCCCTGTGTGGGATCTTTTACTTCCCCTGGCATAGACACCAGACAGAAGGGACCACCGGCTTTTAGTGTCTCTTCCGAAAGACACAGGCAAATGTGGGGTGAAGAAATTGCCTAAGTTTCGAAACGGCGGTAGGTGGGATTGAACCACCGTCCCCTCGATTGACAGTCCGGCGCTCTACCACGCGACCACCGCTCCACCACCTGTTCACCTCGACGGGTAAAGTGTGGCAGGTAGAGGGAAACGGACTGTCTCGTGACGACTTCCTTCATAGCTACGCCGTCTTCGGACTGGACGTCACGCCAGACGCATTCGAAGGCGCCTGCTTCCACCTGGTACAAAAGGACAACCTGCGCATCGCTATTTACTTCCGCGATGCGCTGCCGACCACCGCGACTGTCGTCGTCTACGCCGAGTTTGAGTCCGTCGTAGAAGTCGCCAACGACTGCCACGTCATCTACGACTTCTGATGAACACTCTACAGATCGATCGCCTACAGACGCATGTCTGAACAAAGCTATTCAACGAAACAGTACCTCGACGGTCCTGTGCTTACGTAACTACCCTAGATATCGCCCATAATACACCGTATAGTGCCGTGGCCACTTTTCACAACCATGTTACATTGCCAATTCTAAAAAGAAAATATCATGAGTATAATAACATTCCGAGTGCCATAATTATGAACGGCCAATGGTGTTTGCTGGCAGTTGCACATAGGGGAAATCCGGGTAAAACGGGACACTCGGGTAATATGGGAAATGGCTCTATGCAAAGAATAGTGCTGCCACAAAGCGTATTTTCGCTTCCAACTAGCGTAGCGGCATGTGCTGACTACTATACAAACCAATTGGTATGCAATTCTTCGCGCGGATTGACACAATCGTTAGTAATCCTTAGCTTTGATCCCTTACTGACGATCCATCTAGGTTTGCTAAGTAACAACTTGTCATATTTCAACTTCGAATGTCGTGAGGATGTAGTATTAATTTGTGAGTGTTTCAGCATATAATAGTTTTTCGTGAGAGTGAGCGATAATTCATGTATCACAGTTTTATTAAACCATGCCTATTCCGGGGAAAGAGGGATATATTAATGCGGGCAAAATGGGATAATCCCGTTTTGCGCAGACATGATACCTGTTTAATGACCAACGGAAGTTTCAAATATGTCTGTGAATAATGGTTACACACCATAGGATATTTATGCACGTTGACTATTTTAGATGTGACCTTTGCTAAAGGTCCATAGGACACTGTACTGTTTAATGTTCACTGGTTTTGTTATTCCGTCTTGTTTTTGTATTTTTCATTGAGAAAAAAAATGCAATTCACTTTGACAATATGCCGTTTCTGTAGATCGTTTAATTTAACTAGTAGCTCCCTAAGTTACATAAGATGTGATGTCTATGGATTACATAATTATACAGGAATAATAATACGCCCAAGGTACGGCAGTCAAACTCACAAAGAAGTATGGCATTTTGCTTATACGACCTTACCGTATCACAAATCTTGGCTGTTCTTTTTGTAGCTTACTAGTTTTAATGTATCAGTTACTTGCAATAACTATTCTGAAGAAGTAGGACCACGTCACATTAGCGAATGACACAACTAAATCCCATTTTACCCGTAAATGCGGGTAAAATGGGAATTTTGCGGGTAAAACGGGATAGTCCGTATTTATTTTAAAATATTGATGTAAAAAATACCATGCCCTGTTGTGTTTTGGTGTGTTTGGCCGATACACAACAAACTGTTACCATAAAGCGCAAAATGTGGGTGCGACGAACAGCGGAACGTTAACTCTCCCATATTGCCCGGGTTCCCCCTACATGCAGAAAGAGGACTATGAACCGCGCTTTAAAGAACCACCGCTTGCGTTGTAATATCTAGGTATATTATCAGAGTGTATTGGCTACGATTAGAGACATGTAGAATTGTAATATTTTACAGCGCGGCGTGTCTTCCCTGCCGCCTTGACGCAACTGCTAAATCCGCGCCGAAGTTGCACCGATCGTTTTCTAGTTCTAATATCTATATTGTTTACCTATCGAAATTAAGATGGTTTATACATTTCTCTTCATCACGCTGTTGCACGAGTCTATCAATTGCATCTAATATTATATACATAGATTATACTAAATGTATTTCGTTATGGTCGTGGCCACTCCACGACACGCGCTGCCTAGACCTGGTATAGTACTGTAGCCTACGTACATGTTGAAAACACAGGTTCTCGTCGGATTACCGGTGCTGTAGGCTTTCCTTTTTAAATGTGTACTTGCTTTTATCCACTCTATTTCAAGTTGACTACACGTTCATGCAAAGATCAAATTAATTAACAATTGTCTAATTATTTAATTAGTCAATCATTTAATGACAACGCTTATCTTCAACGCAGAACCGAGGCTACCGCCATCTTGCGATCACAGTATGAAATAGCAAATTGTTATCCCTGTAGGTGGCGTCACTGTTCTTATTAGTTATTGAAACACGTAAGGTATTATAAGTCGTAAGACTCTAATTAACAATGTGTTCACTATGACAGCTATTTCAAACCTGATAAGGCGTTCCTCATCATCACTATTTCATTATTACATTGTTGAACGGCGGCGGCGGCGGCGGCGTTTATATTCAGGGAGAACGGTATCTGATGCAATTTTCATTGTAGGTACATTTTCAAATCGGAGTTTAACTGCATCTCGGATCGCGCTTTAATGTTGGAAGATTAAACGCGCACCGCTGTAATTAATGTGGGTTAGAGGGACTGTTCAGACGGCAACGCTATATATATATATATATATATATATATATATATATATATATATATATATAAACGCTGGTAGATCAGCAATCTCCGGTTATAGAAACACTTGAGTCTTGACCTACAGTCGACGGAATAGAGGATATGTAAGTAAGTACGTTACGTAAGTAACTTTTATTTCACAACGTGTACAGGAACAGCAGAGGAAAAACCTTTCACGACGACTTATAAAACGAATAAAATAGGCTCAAACTGAAAAAAGCAACTCTTGCGAGGCGATAATACAAACCGATGTAGCGTTTTTAATTTTTCCGGGCGTTATAAACTATCCGGGTAACGTTTCTGCGCATGCGCGAGTCAGTCGTCATCCGTTACGTAAACGCTTCCCACTGAATCTCGTACTAAATACATCTTTAGTCGATATATAGCGGCCATTATGAACAAAAACACGTACATAACCTTTCAGCAAATTTACTTGTCGCATATTAATACGAGGCAAACAGGTTTTAAGGCATGTTTTGATAGCAAGCACAAATCACGTGATTGCAGTGCAACATACTCGGTGACCGTGATTTAAGCAAACATAATATGTGTGTGTATTGAACGAAATTTTAAGCACCTCTTCACAATAATCGATACAGGAGATTTAGCGAACAGCTAATACCGTAAATACTTTGCTATACCGTAAATACTTTGCTATACCGTAAATACTTTGCGTTCCGCTGCACTTTGATAGTTTTACATTTATCGCGCAAGCGCAGAAACATCACCTGGATTGTTTACAATACCCGGGAAAATGAAGCGCGACACCGAATATCAGTACCCTGCCGCAAACGTCGACTTTCGTCTACAGCCATTTCACTTTAAAATACCAGTTCTTGTCCGAATACCGAAGTGAAGCAACGTCGAGCCCGGTTAGTTTTGGATGTGTGACCGCCTGGGAATACCGGGTGCTGTAGGCTTTTCTGTTTCAAATATATTCTTCCTTTTATTAATTCTCTTTCAAATCGACGACACGTTCAACCAATCAGTCAAATTAATTAACAGTTTTTTAATTGTCTGCTATTTTATTACAACGCTGAACTGAGGCATGCGACATACTGCGACCATAGTGCGAAATGGCAAATCGTTATTCCTGTAGGTGGCGTCACCTGTCTTATTTAATGAAACGCGTCTGTTTTGAGGAATTATGGATATCGGCTTGATAATAAAACTCTGTTAAACAGTGCCATCTGTTGGGCAGTTATTTCAAATCTGACAAGGCATTCCACGATCCATACTTTGGCGGAAGGCGGAGTGACTGGGAGGGGAGTAGGGAGAGAGGGAAGGGGGAAGGAAGGAAGGGAGGGAGTGAAGGAGGGAGGAGAATAGAGAGGAAGGCAGGGAGGGTGAGACGGAGTAAGGGAGGCATGGAGGGAGGCATGGAGGGGGAAAGCAGGAATCAAGGACCGACCGACCGACCGACCGACCGACCGACCGACCGACCGACCGACCGACCGACCGACCGACCGACCGACCGACCGACCGACCGACCGACCGACCGACCGACCGACCGACCGACCGACCGACCGACCGACCGACCGACCGACCGACCGACCGACCGACCGACCGATTTCAGGTTCATACACAAGTCGTTCGCATGAACCGACGGAGCCTCATGACCCCAGGACAACTGACAAGTTGTTTATGCGGAACGGACGTTGTCGCTTGCTTCTTTACTTGGTAACGTAGTCGACCTGAAACCAGATGTCACACATAAGGCATAATAAGCATGATTGATCTAACTCGAAGATGTACAAAAGACACAATATTGGTTTTCTCCACGACGTACCGTGTATCGGTAGTTAGTCTGTTTATTTTCTATGTCAGTAAGTGGCTCTCTGTCGCCTTGGGAAATGCAGCTGTTTGAGTCAGAAGATATGATCGGACTGTCTAAACTACATACAATACACTAAATAAGTACATATTTCTACACCAATATTGTGTCTTTTGTACATCTGTCGGTCGGTCGGTCGGTCTGGTCGGTCGGTCGGTCGGTCGGTCGGTCGGTCGGTCGGTCGGTCGGTCGGTCGGTCGGTCGGTCGGTCGGTCGGTCGGTCGGTCGGTCGGTCGGTCGGTCGGTCGGTCGGTCGGTCGGTCGGTCGGTCGGTCGGTCGGTCGGTCGGTCGGTCGGTCGGTCGGTCGGCGTCGGTCGGTCGGTCGGTCGGTCGGTCGGTCGGTCGGTCGGTCGGTCGGTCGGTCGGTCGGTCGGTCGGTCGGTCGGTCGGTCGGTCGGTCCCTCCTTCCCTCCCTCCCTCCCTCCCTCCCTCCCTCCCTCCCTCCCTCCCTCCCTCCCTCCCTCCCTCCCTCCCTCCCTCCCTCCCTCCCTCCCTCCCTCCTCCCTCCCTCCCTCCCTCCCTCCCTCCCTCCCTCCCTCTCTCTCTCCTTTTCTTCCTCTCTATTCTCCTCCCTCCTACACTCCCTCCCTTCCGTCTCTCCCTACTTCCCTCCCAATCATCCCCCTTCCGCCAAAGTATGGATCGTGGAATGCCTTGTCAGATTTGAAATAACTGCCCAAAAGATGGCACTGTTCAACAGTTTTATTATCAAGCCGATATCCATACTTCCACAAAACAGACGCGTTTCATTTTTTGAATTGAATTTTATTCACTCTAACCACATATCGGTGTACATAGAGGATCACAGTTTTACAAATACATATATAGAACATGCATAACACTACATATACATAAATTCAACTTGATAATAATTACACGGCTATACTACTATCCGTGTAAAATTACATTTATACAAGTTCATGAATAACACACTAGGTGTCGGGTCATTGACCATACAGCTTTAAGCCACACAGGATGAATTTTGCAAGATTATTAAAGTTATCCGCTGCAACGTGTTCTTTCTGAACACATTCGACATTGTAAATGTGTTTTCTCTGACTGCATTCGGCGTTATGGGTTGGCGTTAAACATATTCGGAACTTCCGGTTTGCGTTGAATAAACTCTGCGCTATGGATTGACATGGTTTGCAGGAGTAATTTATATTCTAATACTAATTATAATAGTTGCATTATTACAGCGTTCATGCTAAACCTCTTCGGTGCTAAGAAGTAGCAGATGTAAATAGGAAGATTTGGATAACAATGGTATGGGAACATGATACGGGACAAACCTGCGGGAAATGAATGTAACGAATGACCGTTATGGTTCAGTGAACACACCAACACGATTATGCTGACATTGTTCGTGTGCAGACGATGACGTTCACAGTTTAACGAAGAGTCGTTCGCGATAAACAATATCAGCAAAACAACTGGGAACACGGGTCAGGTGTCTGCACCCATGTCTTGCATCTAGTCTACATTCCTCTGACTAGCGCATAAAACATACTCCAAGTAAAACATCACACTCACGAGATGCATGACGTTATGGATACATTATGGATATGTACATATTACACACAACATACACACACACTTATATATATATATATATATATATATATATATATATATATATATATATATATATATATATATATATATATATATATATTATATATATATATATATATATATATATATATATATATTATATATATTTATGATATAAATATGATGTATATATATATATATATGTATATATACATATATATATATATATATATATATATATATATATATATATATATATATATATATATAATATATATATATATATATATATACATGTATATATATATATATAATACATACATATATATATATATGTACATCAAAAGTGACGGACGGTAAATAAATATAATTTATTTAGAACTATTATTAATATCAATATGATATATATATATATATATATATATATATATATATATATATATATATATATATATATATATATTTTTCATATTGTATGATAATTTAATAAAAACGTTGTAAATAAATTATATTTTTTTACCGTCCGTCACCTGATCGTATCTTTGTTCATAAGCAGCTAATGTGTCGCTTAGACATTAGTGTCCAGCTGTGTCGTGGACACTAGTGATTGACTTGCTTTTATTATAGCACAATATTGTATAACTGTCGAATTTGATGCTTAAACATTCATTTTCGAACAATTAACGTTACCGGTTTACTGAATCTGTGCTCCGCTCAGATTGATGATTCACATTTTAAAATGTTTCTATATCAGGGAAGTCTGTATATATAAGTTGATTTCTACAGAAACGATGAAAGATTTTTATAATCGTTCATTGTTGTTGTGTTTTAAACCTACACATGCCTATCTATTAGTCACAATCAAGCTAAAACCGTATCACGATATCCAGCAATATAAGAACCGGCGGAGGCAGGTTTATTGCAGGTTTCACGGAATGTCATTATTACGTCTTGTTTTGCTTCATCATTGACACCGGTGTTTACGTCGCTCGTGTTTGTCAGTTCGCCGTGTCTGCCTGTCTGTCTGACCGTCTGGCCCAGCGAGATAACATCTCCTCCCGACTCTTACGTCAGGTACGCGCGTCTTCGAATGAGTTCACCGCCTGGTCACAGGTAATTGCTTCCTGCTACTCGGCGTGTTTCCACGCGCCGCCTGGATAATCATGCACAGTGAAAACAATGGTTCGATGTTATATAACACTAATGCTAATGGTACTAATGTTAATAAAGATAATAATGCTAATCGTACTACTAGTAGTAGTAATAATAATAAGCATAACCTACTACTGTGAAGATGTACCAACACTTCGATAAATCACCTCACAGGTATGCGAGTCTTCGAATAGGTTCACGGTGTTGTCTTACAAACCATAATCCAATACGGCTCCTGTATAAGCACGCACGGTAAAACACTTAGATGTTAAATAATAACAATGTTAATGCTAATAAAGGTAATAGTGCTAATCGTACTAACAGTTGTAATAGTAGTAGTAATAATAAGCCCAAACAACCCAGGTAAATGTGCACCAAACACTTCGATAAATCGCGACACAGGTATGCGCGTCTTCGAATAAGCTCACCGCTTTTTCATAACAAATTGCTTCTTCTTACAAATAGTATTCCAACACGGCTGCTGTATAATCGTGCATAGTTTAAACAGTGCTTAAATGTTAAATGATAATAATGTTAATAATGCTAATAAAGATAATAATGTTAATCGTACTAATTATAGTAATAATAATAAACATAAGCTAGCCCGGTAAGGATGTACAACACTTCGATAAATCGCGATACAGGTATGCACATCTTCGAATAAGTTCACCGGTTTGTCGAAATTAATGGCTTCCTTTTACAAAGAATATTCCAACACGGCTCCTGTATAACAAAGCACAGTGAAAACCGAGCTAGCAATGCTATTGCTAA